>CM045761.1:27934155-27986655 GCA_025200525.1 Camellia lanceoleosa
TTAACTTGTATTTTTTTCAATATCTATGCACCCAAAATAGCCATAGGCATTTGGATTCCCTGGCCTTGACTTGCCTTAAATTAATTTCAAAATGGGACAAATAGATCTATTTCTGTTGATTTTTTTTATAAAAAAATAAATTCAATATAGATCTTGTTTTACAGATATCAAAAAAACAAATACAAAATATCAATTTTATTAAAAATGATTTTTTTTTATAAATAAAAACGGATTTATGTAGTTAAGTTATAGCATTTTAAATTATTTTAATACAAAATACACATAAAAATGCCCAAAATGTCAAGAATTGTGCTTGCCACCAAATGTTTGGACTTACCAACTAGAAAGTGCCATGCGTATGTCCTTATAACTAACAAAGATCAAAGCTTGGACCTTTGCCACAAAAGAGTAGGGCGCTAGACTATTGGCAAATTTTTCCCTTTTTTTTATTTGTGGCAATGAAATTTATTAGATATGTTTATGGCACAGTATAGTTGCACTCCATGAGCATTTCGTCCAATCTTGCATATGGGCATATCTGTCCTGTTCAACTTGTGATAACAAGTAACAGCTAGATGTAGGTTCAGAGAAGAGAAAGAATTAGGGAATGAGGTAGACTTCATTCCCTTTTATATTGATAATACTGAGTAATTACAGGAGTGCTATAAGGCATAATATAAGGAAACACAATCACACATTTCTTATTCTAACTTAATTCTTATTTTAACACTCCCCCTCAAGCTAGTGCGAAAATATCTCTCATTCCCAACTTGTTGAGTGTTAGATTTGTATAAAAGAAAGAAAAGAAAGAGAACTGTATATTATTCACACCACTCTAAAATATTAGGGTTACACATACTTATACTTATAATAAAAGACTAAAGGAACAAAAGACATAACTATCCTTAACTACCCTTATACAATAATACTTAACACTCCCCCTCAAGTTGGTGCAAAGATATCTCGCATGCCCAACTTGCAGCAAATAGGATGGAAAACTTTACTACTAAGACCCTTAGTAAAGACATCAGCCAATTGATCTGTAGACTTCACAAAAGGCATACATAGGAAACCCTTATTCAATTTCTCCTTGATGAAATGTCTGTCGATCTCAATATGCTTTGTTCTATCATGCTGAACAGGATTGTGAGCAATACTAATGGCAGCTTTGTTGTCACAAGTCAATGGTTCACTACAAACAAACCCAATATCTTTCAACAAGGATGGAGCCACATCAATTCACATGTACCATGCGCCATAGCCCTCAGATTCTGCCTCGCACTAGATCTGGACACCACTGTTTGTTTCTTACTACGCCATGTCACTAAATTTCCCCCCACAAAGGCACAATAACCGGAGGTAGATCGCCTGTCATCTATAGAACCAGCCCAATCAGCATCTGTGAATGCCTCCAACCTCAAGTGACCATGATTGGAAAATAAAATCTCTTTTTCCAGGAGCAGATTTAAGATACCTCAAAATACGATACACTGCATCCAAATGAGGGGCACGAGGCTCATGCATAAATTGACTCACTATCCCAACCGCATAGGCAATATCTGGACGAGTGTGGGATAAATATATAAGTCTTCCAACAAGTCGCTGGTACCTTTCCTTCTCCACAAGATCACCAACACCACTACAAAGATGGTGATTAGCCTCAATTGGAGAATCAGCAGGTCGGCAAATTTAACATGCCGCTTCTCAAGAAGATCTAGAATATACTTCCGCTGAGAAAGAAAGATGCCTTTGTCAGATCTGGCAACTTCAATCCCAAGAAAGTACCGCAACGAACCAAGGTCTTTGATCTCAAATTCCTTGGCCAACAGATCTTAAGATGTGTCACTGCTTCCTCATCATTACCTGTCACAACTATGTCATCCACATATACTATAAGCACAGTTACCTTATTTGCGTGACGTTTGACAAACATTGTGTGATCTGCATTACTTTACTTATACCCAAACCTCAACATAGCCTTTAGGAATCTGTCAAACCAAGCTCGAGGAGATTGTTTTAAACCATATAACGCCTTTTTCAACCTACAAACTTTCCCAACTGTAGACTGAGATGAGAATCCTGATGGTATATCCATATATACCTCCTCCTCCAAATCACCATGGAGAAATACATTCTTCACGTCTAATTGTCAGAAGGCCATCCCAAATTAGTCACATGAGAGAATAGCTCGAATGGAATTCATCTTTGCCACAGAGCAAAGGTTTCTTGGTAATCAATTCCATATGTCCGAGTAAATCCCTTGGCCACTAACCGTTTTGTACCGCTCAATTGTTCCATCTGCTTTCATTGATGGTGAACACCCATTTACACCCTACTGTGCTTCTTTCCACTAGGAAGAGAAACCAACTCCCAAGTGTTATTCTTGCTTAGAGCTTGCATCTCTTCTACCATAGCTACTTTCCACTTAGGATCATTGATAGCTTCATTCAACCCCGGGGAATACATGCGAAGACAAAGACGAAACAAAAGCACGATATGTAGAAGACAATGAATCAGATGACACAAATTTAGAAATGGGGTGTTGAGTACAGGCCCTAACCCCCTTTCTAAGAGCAATAGGAAGACTCGAATCATTGACAACAGGACTCTCACCTACAGGTAGAGGGATAGACTGAGATGCATTACCTGGAACTGGCATGAGGGATGATGATGGGTTTGGTGGCACAAGGGATGCTTGCTCTTTCGGACGCCGAGAATAAGTCTTAAAATCAGCCCGCCCAAACGACCGCTAATGTCAGCTCCACATCAAGAGAACTATTAGGCTCCTCACCACAAATAATAGTCCGCCGACTAGGAAGGAAAAAAAGACAACTCGTGTTGATAGGCCATCTCCTCATCCACAATCTCATCCATACCACTACTACTCCCCGAGGAGATGGCGGAGGAGAAGGAAAGAAGGACACTGATTCACGGAAAGTGACATCCATATGACATACACTTTATGCGAGTGTGAGGATCATAACATTTGTAACCCTTCCGAGTAGCGAATAATCAATAAAGACACAACGCATTTTTAGGATCGAGTTTCCCACGAGTACGAGGTTGCAAATGAACAAAACAGACACACCCAAACACCCGAGGAGGAAGAGAAGAGGTGGGATAGGCGACAGGAAGCAGTTGAAGAGGAATCTGGAATTGAAGGACACTGGAAGGCATACGGTTGATAAGGTAAGCAGCGGTAAGAACAGCATCACCCCAAAATGACTTAGGGACATTCATGGTAAACAATAGAGAGCGAGCAACTTCAAGAAGATGGCCATTCTTATGCTCGCAACCCCATTCGCTGAGGAGTACCAACACAACTAGTCTGATAAAGAATGCCATGCTCCGCTAAGTATGCCCGAAAAACTCCATCAACATACTCAGTCCCATTATCACTACGAAGAATTTTGATTTGAGCATTAAAAAGATTGGTCACCATTTTATGAAAAGTTAAACAATCAATAAAAGTAACAAACCAGCGATACCCAGAAGTAGAAACCACAGGGGAAGGGCCCCACACATCAGTATGAATAAGCATAAAAGGAAAAGTACTTCTTTTATTAATTGAAGGGTAACAAGTACGTTTATGCTTTGCAAGTTCACAAGCATCACAACCAAAAATACTCCTAGGACAATCACGAACTAAAGAAGGAAAAAGTTTCTCTAAAACATTAAAGGAAGGATGACCCAAACGGCGATGCCACTGATGAAGGAGAGAAAGCGAGGAGCCAATAGTGCACTTGAGAGCTTGAGATGGGACGACAGGAGGAACGGCATCCAGAAAGTACAGCCCACCTTGTGCTCTACCATTGCCAATCGTTTTCCCCGTAGCCAGGTCCTGAAAGACACAATGAGTAGGAAAAAATGTCATGAGCAATTTAGAGAAGTAGTAAGACTACTAACAGAAAGCAGGTTAGTTGAAAAAGTAGGAACATGAAGCACAGAGGAAAGAGAAAGCAAAGATGAACAATGAACTGAACCCTTGCCAGAGACAGAGGATAAAGTGCCATCAGCCACTCGAACCTTGTCTCGGCCGGAACAAGGGGAATAAGAATAGAAAAGACTAGAGGCACTGTCATGTGATCGGTGGCACCGAATCAATAATCCAAGAAGGCGATGATAAGGTACTAAGAGCACTAGCAGAATACCGTTGGCAAAATTGGAAGAAGCGAAGTAGAAGAGCGTGGTAGAAGGAGAGTCAAGTCGAGCCATCAAACGCCCGAGAGTGTGTAACTCATCCCGGGAAAGAGTCTTTGGGCTCGAAGAAGGACTCACAAAGAATCTCGGACACATGTGCTTGGGGTCGAATTACTACCACGACCTCGACCAGTAGGGCGACCATTCGGTTTCCAACAATGCTCGCGATCATGTGTCTTTTCCCACAATAATCACACTTCAAGCGATCTCGATCAACCAAGGTACCTGACTCCCCAGACTGAACCGGACTAGGCCGAGGAGCCCGAGGAGGAGGAGCAACAGCTAAAGCAGAGCGATCCTGAAGAGAGGAATGCACCATAGCACTACGGCGACTCTCCTCTTGCTGGACAAGGGCATAAGCCTCGCGTAGGGTGGGAAAAGATGAACGACCCAACACCGGACGCTAACTGATCATACTCCAAGTTCAAGCCAAGGAAGTCATACACACGCTCTTTCTCAACGGTTCTTTGAAACAACGTGGCATCCCGAGAACAAACAAATGAAAGCTTTGGTAATAATCTAGTTCCCGCCACAAACTACTCAACTCAAAGATAGTAGATCATGAGTGATCTATCTTTCGATCTAAGCTCAAGCTTCTTCCTCAACTCATACGCCTGCATCATTACCTTGTTGGGAGTACATTTGGGTCATTTGTCCAAATCTTATGAGCAAGATCTAATAAAAGGAAACTCCGACTAATAGTGGCTGCATAGAGTTGATGAGCCAAGTCATAACAAGAGCATTTTCGAAATCCATTGAGTATGGAGTGAGGCATCACCATCCCAGAGGGAAGAGAACCGAGAATGTAGCTACCAAACGGCGAGCAAAGAATAGCAAGACCACAAGAGCGGGACCAAATCAAATAGTTGGAACCATCCAATTTAACGGGACTAATTTGAAGAGAGGGATTGTCGGTAAGAGTCATAACACGACGGAGGCCACCCTCATCACTAGTTGTATCCTGAGTCTTAGTCTCACCCTCAGCCATTGAAGATTAAATGCCCACAATAGGAAAAAACAAATACCAAAGAAAACAAAGAAACCAACAGAGGCAATCCACAAACTCAACTTAGGGACAAAAGTTACCTCTAGAGACAAAAACAGAGCCGAAACAGGGGCTGGAGAGGCCAAAACCAGTCAGAAACTGAGAGAAAACGTGCTGAAACTGAGGAAAATTGACAAAAATAGAGTGAAAGCTTGCCAAATCATCAAAACCAGTCCTCCCAACCCTAGATCAGTCCCAGTCGGCTCCCAAGGAAGAGGGAGGAAGGGAAAAAACAGCCAAAAACAAGCCCTAGCAGGAACTTTCAAAAAATCAATCGGTTTTTCCAAAAATCAACAAAAATAGGAAAAACACTCAAAAACTCATCAAAAAATTAAAATAAAAATCTAGGGTGAAAACCCATCAAATTTCGACCATAAAGAAATTTTTTTTTTTTTTTTTTTTTTTTTAAATAAAATTTTTTTTTTTTTTTTCTGATTGTTTCTGTGTACAAGAAGAACGAAAGAAACAAGAAAAAGAAAAAGAAAAAGAAACGAATCTTTAAGGAGGAAGATGATGCTCTGATACCATGTTAGATTTGTATAAAAGAAAGAAAAGAAAGAGAACTGTATATTATTCACACCACTCTAAAATATTAGGGTTACACATACTTATACTTATAATAAAAGACTAAAGGAACAAAAGACATAACTATCCTTAACTACCCTTATACAATAATACTTAACATTGAGAATGCAATGAAATGATTTGCTACCTAGCCCCTTGGTGAGAACATCGGCTAGTTGGTCTCCAGTCTTCACAAATGGAATACATATGATACCACTAGTGAGTTTTTCCTTGATGAAGTGCCTATCAATTTCCACATACTTAGTTCTATCATGTTGAACTGGATTATGAGCTATGTTGATTGCAGCCTTGTTGTCACAATATAGTCGCATGGAATCATTCTGATGGATTCCCAAATCTTCCAATAATAGTTTAATCAATAGTAACTCACATACACCCTGAGCTATAGCCTTAAATTCTGCCTCAGCACTAGATCTAGCAACTACATTTTGTTTCTTACTTCGCCATGTGACTAGATTGCCACCAACAAATGTGCAGTATCCAAAAGTCGATCGTCTGTCAGTGACTAATCCAGCACAATATGCAACAGTAAATGCCTCCACATTGCGATGGCCATGTTTTGAGAAATAGAGACCCTTTCCAGGAGAAGCTTTTAGGTATCTCAGGATTCTCATAGCTGCCTCTAAGTGGAAAGTTCACAGAGCATGCATAAACTAACTCACCATACTCACGGTAATGGCAATGTCTAGACGTCAGTGGGATAAGTATATGAGCTTTCCCACTAGTCTCTGGTATCTCCCTCCGTCTACTGGATCTCCCTCTTGATCCTCACTCAGTTTCTGGCCTGGTTCTAGAGGTGTATCACATGGTCTACCTCCAAGCATTCTAGTTTCCTTTAGCAAGTCAAGTACATACTTCCTCTAGCATATGAAGATGTCATCCTTGTACCGAGCTACTTAATGCCCAAAAAATACTTCAAATAGCCTAAGTCTTTGATTTCAAACTCCTTGGCTAAGTATTCTTTCAAACGAGGAATCTCCTCCATATCATCATCTGTCAGAACAATATCATCAACATAGACAATAAGAGTCGTGGTCTTACCATGTGAGGAGTGTTTCACAAACAAGGTGTGATCAGCTTGACTTTGCTTGAACCCATATTGCAGCATAGCTTGAACAAACCTTTCAAACCAAGCCCTAGGAGATTGCTTTAATCCATAAGGCAACTTTCGGAGCCTGCATACTTTACCGTTGGACTTAGCATCTGCAAAACCAGGAGGAATATCCATATAGATCTCTTCTGCTAGATCTTCATGAAGGAAGGCATTCTTCACATCAAACTGATAAAGTGGCCAATCCAAATTTACAGAAGAGAGAGTAAGACTCTCACGAAATTCATCTTAGCAACCGGTGCGAATGTCTTCTGGTAATCCACCCCCATAAGTCTGAGTGAAGCTCTTAGTAACCAGTCTTGCTTTGTACCGTTCTATGGAACCATCTGCGTTGTGTTTTACCGTGTACTCCCACTTATACCCAACTGGATTTTTTCTTCTAAGGAACTCCACTAACTCCCAAGTGCCACTCTTGCTAAGAGCTCTCATCTCTTCCATCATGGCATGCTTCCATTCAGGAATAAAGAGAGTATCCTGAAAATTAGTAGGTAAACTCACAGAAGACACTTTAGACAGAAAAACTTTATATGACGAAAACAGATTAGAATAAGAGACATGATTAGTAATAGGATGCTGAGTATATGACCTAACCCCCTTTCTGTTAGCAATGGGAATATCAAGATCTGAAACATCAGGAATAGGAGTACTAAAATCAGAATTACCTGGATTCTCAGGAGAGGGGTTTGACTTTGGACACTCACCCGGAGAAGAAGTTGGCAGTAGAGGAAGGAAAGTAGTCTCTTGCATCCAGGTGACTTGCTATCTGTCCTTGTCCCTGATATAAACTTTCCTTGCTTCCGTTTTCTCAACAACTGCTGCCTTATCATCCTCTATCTGTTCAACCACGAGCAGAAGTGAAACAGGAATCTCTTCATACCAAGGCTCCCCCTGAAGGGATGACTGTGAGACCGGGGAGGTCGGAAAGTAAGGCTGAGACTCAAAAAAAATGACATCGTAGAGACATACAATTTGCGAGTGAGAGGATAATAACACTTATAACCCTTTTTGGTAGTAGAATAACCCAAAAAAAACACTCAAGGGACCTAGGATCTAATTTACCACGAGTGGGCGAATGATTATAGACAAAGCAAACACAGCTAAAAGTCTTGGGAGAAATACAAAACTTGGAAGAGGTCGACCCAAACAAAACTTGAAGAGGTGTTTGTTTCTGAAGGACTTGGGTAAGAAGACGATTAATCAAATAAGCGGCAGTGAGCACCACTTCTCCCCAATAGGATCGAGAAACCCGCATCTCAAAGGATAGACAACGGGTGATATCAAGGAGATGGCAATTTTTGTGTTCTGCAACACCATTTTGTTGAGGGGTATTAGTGTATGAAATTTGGTGAATAATGCCATGAGTGGCGAAATAAGTGGCAAGACCAAAGTCAATATATTCCCCCCATTATCAGAACGTAGAATTTTGACAACCGCCCCAAACTGAGTACAAACATTTTATGGAAGTTTTGAAACACAGAAAATACCTCACTTTTATCTTTCATCAAATAAACCCAAGTGGCCCGGGAACAATCATCTATAAAGGTAACAAACCATTTTTGACCGGTTAAAGACACAAAACGGGAAAGACCCCATACATCATAATGAATCAAAGAAAATAGAACGAAACTTTTATTAATAGAAGGAGCAAAAGAGGCTCTGTGTTATTTTCCAAGTTGACAAGACTCACATTGAAAATTTGACACATTATGTTTCTCAAAAACAAAAGGAAATAAATGCTTAAGTAATAAAAAAGAGGGATGTCCTAAGCGACGGTACCATAGCCAAATGTCTGCCTTGGTGAATGGTAACTGAATAGATGAATGAGCCAGTTTGGCAGTCTAATCCAGAATGTAGAGCCCATGTTCCTCTTTACCACTGCCAATCCTCTTCCTCGTGATGAGGTCCTAAAAAAGAAAATGATCAGGAAAAAACGTTACGCTACAACTTAAGTCACGGGTAATACAACTCAAAGATAAAAGATTAACACCAAAATTTGGAACGTGGAAGACAAAGGATAAAAGAAGGGACAAGGTAGCATAAATTAAACATTTCCTAGACACAGATGACATAGTACCATCAGCAATATGCACTTTTTCCTGATCTGAGGAGGGGTTATACTCTGAATATAAATTAGAAGAGCCAGACATATGGTCGGAAGCACCAGAATCAATAATCCATGGTACAGTCGTATGAGAGAGCAATGCATATGGAGAGGAAGCCAAGTTACCTGAATTGCAAAAGAAAAAGAGGGTGCACCTGTAGCAGAAGTGGAAGCTCGACAATCTAGCAAGTAGCGAAGAGCAATCTCAAAATCTGAGACAGATAACCCCAAACATCAGCAGTAGGGAAGACAACTGGAGAAGATGGTGGCTCAACAGTGTCTGAAAGATGTGCCCGGGCATTGGCCCCTCGGCCTCTACACTGACCAGATCAACCCCCTCGAGTGCCAGGCTGGTCTCCTCGGCCACCAGAGGAAGTTCCGTGCAGCTTCCAACAAGTCTCGCGTGTGTGGCGAGGCCTACGACAGTAATCACAGTAAAGATTATCCTTCTTAGAGGAAGGACGAGAACCACGAGTCACACAGTTGCCATCGCGAGAGAGTGCAAAAACCAAGGCCGAGCGATCAATAGTAGCAGAAGGAAGCATCACAGAGCGGCGACTCTCCTCATTCTACACAAAAGCAAAGGCTTCCTGGAAAGAAGGAAGCACATCCATGCTAAGGACTCAGCTCCGAACTGGATTACACTCTACATTAAGGCCTTCCAAGAACTGAAAGACCCTCTCTTGTGCCACAAACATCCGGACAGGTTTGTAATCTTGAAGGTGATCAAGGCGCTTCCACCCATTACTAAAGAAGGTAAAATACTGGAGAATAGTCATCTCACCTTGTACCGACCTTTCAATGGAGCGACGTAACTCGAAAGCCTGGGAAAAGTTCCCCTTCCGGGAATAAGTGATAATCACAGCCTCCCAAATATCCTGTGCAGTATCCATAGAGAGATAGCCCTCTCCAATCTCCGAGACCATAGAATGGATCAACCAACCCATAATGAGGGAGTTGGTGATCACCCACTGATCATAATTTGGGTCTGTGGTAAGGGGTGCCTGTATTCTACCATCAACATACCCCAACTTCCCTCTGCTCTTCAAGAACACGCTAGATAGTTCTAACCATTGAATAGAGAAGTGGTGATTTTACGCCCAGGGTTAAGATTATCAGTCATAGTAGAAAGTATAAGAGAACTCTCACTCTTAAGCGGCTGAGAAGTTGTAGACCCACTAGTAAAAATCTGCCTTGAATATTCTACTAAGTTACCCTTAAACCCAAGGCCAATCACAAACTTGGAAGATGGTAGAGGAATAGCAAACACTATAACCCCAAAGAGATCATCAAAAGAAATAATAGGTGTTTTTTTTTTTTTTTATGTTTTACGTAACTAGGTCAAACCATTATAAGAAAAGAGAGAGAGAGAGAGAGAGGGACAACCGAACTGCCTACAACGAGAGAGACGAACGACACTGTGAAAGAAGTGGGGCGTCGACTGAGAGAGACGACCGAAGCCTAGGAGTCAAGAGAGACCCCGACAGAGGCCAAGGACGCCAGAGGGGCTGTCAACAGGTCCCTAGAGTGCCAGAGAAGCTGCCGACAGACTCCCTAAATGATCGTCCTGGGTTGTCGAAGGCTGGGGTTGGATTGGCGACGACCTGGGTGAGAGACTACGGAGCCGACTGGATTCCTGGGAAGAAAGGGCTACCGGCAGTGATATTAGGGTGATTGCCGACAAAACAGAAGGTATGGCCTACGATTTTGGCTCTGATACCATGTAGGTTTAGAGAAGAGAAAGAGTTAGGGAATACTTCATTCCCTTTTATATTGATAATACCGAGTAATTACAGGAGTACCAAAAGGCATAATATAAGGAAACACAATCACACACAATCACGCATTTCCTATTCTAACTTAATTCTTGTTTTAACACTAGATACCCATCTTGGAACTCTCAGATGTCCTATAGCATTTAACAACTTTCTTCTTGTTAGTTAATTTTTATTAATTTCTTGCAGAATTCTCGTGACCCTCCTTTATATTATCTACATAGGTAACAGCACCAGTGCTAATTCATGGCTGACTTGACAATTGACACATCCATGGGATCCAACACTTGATATATAGATTCCTCCATAGTCCATACACAATTCAAAAAAAATACTAAAAAATTTCTAGTAAACCAATTTGTGGTGCTGTTATAAGCAAATTTATCTAGTGTTAAGGCCAAATCTTATTGCCTACAGTTATCATTTGCAAGGAATCGCAATGGTGCTGTTGCAAATTTTAATTTTTAGCATTATATCTATATATCAATTTAGGTAGGTGCGCTCACTAGGGAAGGAGAGAGAATGCTAAGACCCTGTGGGGGTTCTCATTCCTTTCCATTCCAATAGGGTGGATCACGGCAGCTACCTGATAAATCATGCTAATTCCATCGTCCACAAAATTATGAAGCAATCAGACTAATGATTTGAAAACATAAATTATCAATGAAGAAATTTTCTATTATTTGAAACCAATGAATAAATAATAGATAATACAAGTAAGACCATGAGATGATTGTTCACAGTCCCACCTTTGAGCTTGCGGTTTAAAGAAGAAGAAAAAAAATGTCTCAATATATGTTGTATGTGCAAAACTGCCATGAAGAAAACAATAAAGGATGGAAAGCATTTCAGCGCAACAAAGTTAGATGTTGAACCCTGATGGTCTATGGATCCAATGGAGAAACCCTACCAGCCCCTAATTAGCATAGAGAAACATTCTTAACAAAATCTAAGCAAAAGAGGCAATGTCTCAAAGCATATGAGATCATCTTCATACAAATCAACATTTAGGCATAGCCAACAACCTAGTATAGAAAAACTAGTGCAATGAATGCATAAAATTGCACATGAGCAAGGATAACATACCTTTGAAAGAGAGGCACAACTTAAATCAAGGCCTAGTTTTGCATCACTACTACAAAGTTGCAGTTTTAAATCATACTCCACCCTGCAAAATTTAGGAGTAATACAAAAGAAGACATAAGATTTAAATGTATTTTCTTTATTCACATCAATGAGTTCTAGGCTTTGCATCTCAGAAGAATATAAATTATATAATTGACTCTACTATAAGGGCAACTAGATGGGTTGCAAGACAAGAAAGTTATAATAAAACATGAATGAAAAGCTTGCAAGAAAAACAATGATAATGTCATATGATTACAAATGGTTGTGCTTGTAAGAAAAGAGGATTTGTTTCAACTGAAAGGCTTAGAAAAGAAAAGAGCTGAAAAGAACATGAGCTGCTTACAAAATGCATGACAGAGACTAAGTATAGGGAATTGATGCAGAGTATCCCAAGGAGAAAGAAATCAAATATAGCAAATATGACTTTTGTATAGAGTACTTGGGTCCTAGTTTAATTTTTAAGTACAATACTAAATCTTTACGATTAGTCATTACCATTATATCATTATTTATGTTTTATTAAATCTTAGGAGTGAAATAATTTTGTCAATTTTATTATTTGATTGGGGTAATTGATCCATTAGCAGGAGTTGTGGAGCCTCATGGGATGGGGTTGTAGAAAAGTATTGTGAGGGTACGAGTTGAATTTCCATTAACTTAGTACAATGTATTTATATATACACACACATGCATTCTTTATATTAAATGAAGTTGAATTTTGAGAATTAGTGATAGTTTTTTAAGCTTTGTGTGATGTTTGAAGCAACCTTACTGGAGAGCAATTACTAAACAAATCTAGATGGATGACAATTTTATGAGAAAGTAAAAAATTCTAGTTTTTTTTTTTTTTTTTTTTTTTTTGTGCAGGAAATTATAAAATGATTCCTACTTTCTTGAATATTTTTCTTTTTCTTAAAAATAAAACCCAAAAAATATAGATATTTTTCTCTTTCCTTTACTTTCTAGGACTCTCCACCTAACCAAATTGGGCCTTAAGCACCTATCCGGATTCAATTTGGCCCCTACATAACATAGTTGTATCCAAAATTTCCTAGCAATTAATTCTCTAAATTGTAAATCTTGACACTTCCAATCTATGTCCATCTTGAAACCGTAAAACCTATCTTCTATCTATCAAAACCCTAAATCCACAAGTTTTTAATAAAGTATGCCACCATGAAACCACTCATAGGTAGAATTTTCAAATTTTCTAAAGTTGTCCTTCATCAATCTGGTATCAAAGCATGTAGAAGAGTGTTCCCAAGCACTTGTCCTTCATTAGGAATTAAGCCTGTCTATCATATGGTAGTGCTAGGCTAAGCCTGCAACTTCTTGGGTGCATGAATAAGAAAGTAAATCAATTTTTAGGAATAGTCTAATGGGAAATTCGAATGATGATTTCAGGGTAAGGTTGATGTAATTGTGCAAGGGTCATATTGGTTGAGTTTTATGCATGAAAAAATAAATAAAGCTAGTGGCATATAAAATGGACAAATGTATAGGAATTTTTCGACAAAAAGGAAAAATAAAAGGTTTAGGGCTTAAATGGTAGCCTACTAGGATTCTATTATTTACAAATCAAGGATAACTAGAATTCTATAATGTATAACCAAAGTTTACAGTGTTTGTATTAAACTATGGTGACTCGAGATAACAACCTTGGAATCTCTTCTAAGTTCTGCTATATTTCTCAGCTAAAAGGGGCTATGGGAGTCTCACTGTCAAACAAATATAAACACTTGTACATGATTTTATTTTCAAAATTTTATTCCTAAAATATCTCTACATTGCTTGCTTATGTAGAAGCACAGTCAAATCAAAATACAAATTTCTGACATTTGAAACTTTCTAATTAAACAATTTATAGGTTAAGAGTCTTGTTTCAAATAACCAAACAGCCTACTAATCCTAGACATCAATCAATTGCATTTTTCACCATAGACGCCAGAGTTAAAAACATTAGGAACGTCACCAAACTGTTTTACACCATTACCTGGGGGGCTTTGCCTTCATGAGTATCTCTAGTAGCCAAATCATGGATTTTCTGATGACCATTAGATGGTGTTGCAAAATCGGCATGCACCAATAAATATTAGGGGTTTTCTAATCTAATTAGGGTTAGTGATTTATAAATATTATGTTTTGGCATTATATTATTCAGGTTTCGATTAATAAAGATTTGAGTATTAAGGTTGTAACTCGTGTTTCTCTTATCTTTCTTTTCTCTTTTCTTTCTCCCTCTTAGTTCTACATTAAATGGTTTAATACTTCGTTTAAGATCAAACATCATAGGGTACAAGATCTGTTCACATTTAAATGAACTAAGAAAAAAAAGTGCTAGAATTTCCAGACATGAGTAGAAAACTACAGGTTTTAGGGCATGAATAGTAGATTATTAAGGTTACATTTTGTGCTTTATGGGTTAGGATTTGGGAGGCTAAATAGTTGAGGCTATTAATGGGAATAAGGACTAAATGGAGCCTGAAGAATGTAAAGCTCAGCAGAAAAAATCTATTGATCAATCTTATTTTTCCACATCCCTAGACTTACGGGGCATGACATGAATGGTGGATAACTAAGGTTACTAACATCATTACTAATCCTACATTAGTTTCCTACCTTCATACGTTGTTTAAACTTCAAAATCATGAGACATCACATATTTGACTTCACAATGGAACCAGAAGAGATGGTGAAGTTCAAGCAAAAAAAACAAAAAACAAAAAATAGGAATACCTTTGCATTGTCAAAACTGAGGAGCTCTCAACCACCCTCTTGTCAACTTCATTGGAAGTATTAGATTCAATAACATCACCACCCTCTTGAGATGGCTTATCCTTACTTTGAAGCAAAACATCTATCAACTCAAGCAGAAGGGGAGGGGGGGACAAACAAACAAGCAAATTAGATTACTAATAACCAGGGTTGTTTTATCACTAAATTCTACAGAGAAGCTGAAACATGACCAATGTATTGAATTCCTTACTAGCATGTCTTTTCTTGCAGCCATGTTCACAACACATCACCGAAAAGCAAATGTACCCAACACTAGAGTGCGCACAAATTCCAAAAAACCTTCCAGTAAATATGAAAGTTGATACATGATGAAGTAGAAATGGAATATAAAAAGGAAACTTTACCGGACACCTTAGCCTTCCTTGCCCATGATCTGAGCAGTTCTTTGTATGTATGGCCATTCAATCTGTTCCTTCTTAGTCTTTCACAGATAGGCTTCAGGCCTTGCTTGTCATGTTTGACCAATTCTTTAGGATCAAGTTTTGACTGCTTCCCACTCTTCGCCATCTTCATATTTTCCTTTCTAATGCCCAAAAAACTTAACCCTTGCTCAGATTTCTTTAACACTGAAATAGAAGAAAACGAATATCCCTCATGTCTACCAAACCTCAACGATCTTGACTTTTTTCTTGTCTCAACTATTTTCAGTGATCTCTTGGCTGGCGATTGCATCTGCTTTTCCAGTTGCTTTGTCGTTACTCCATGTGAAGGACTTAATGTGACCAGAGTCTCCAAAGCCGTTTCACTTGTTGTTCTTCTTGAACCAGATAAATCCGTTGTTGCATATCCCAAAGTAGTCGAACTTTGGCCACTGATGCACTCCATGTTTAAGCTGCTGCTATTATCATCAATATAGCAACCAGGCCTACTATCATTTTCCATATTTACAATTGCAGATAATCAGAAATTTATTAGGCTAAAAATAAATTTTAAAAAAATTAAAAAAAACAATGCCCAAGACCATGGGAATTGGGAAAATATTCTGGACAAACAGTTATCCCTTTCCAACAAAAAAATAACAATAAAAGAAACAGGTAAACTCATTTTGGCTTAACATTTCAATTGACAAAGCTATACAATCGAATGTGAGGAACAGAACAGTTTAATGCATAAACAATATCTGCAAGCAAGAACAGCAAATGGTAGTTTCAGATTGCAGGTAAGAGCCGTTTGGGTATAAAACATCAACCGAGTAATAATAACATCCTAAGTGAGTTATGCACTGAAAACAGCACATGAAAGTCACATTTTTACAGGGCAAAAAGTCATGTATGTCAAAGAAACTGATCTTTAAAATAGCCAAACAGGATTCTCACAATCAGGATTCAGGACTAGGAGTTTATAAAATTCACAATGCATGCCTACTTCTGTCAGCTGGTATAAGAAGTTAATTTCTGTCTATGTCAGCTTATATGCAAAACAGCAAGCAACAGAAGCACCCAGCTTCACCTCCATGTACACAATTTTATTCTTCCAGCAACAGTAAAAAAAATTTAAAAAATAAATAAAAGGGAATTCATAATCATTAAACAAGGAACCCAAATTTGAAGCACCCATATATCTGAAAAATACTGTACATCAATTGAACACATGCTTTCAATAGATGTATCATCTCCTTCCAAAAGCACAAAAAAGAAGTTCCCTGCATGCAAAGTTATATTTTTCCCCTTCAAATTCCTCTCATATTTAACAACAATCCAAGAGAGCAGGTAATTCAACATAACGTTTACTGAAACTCCATCTCATAAAACGTGCTAGATGCCACTTAATGAATTAAAGTTCACAAAGACAGCATCATCAAATTGCAATTCATCTAATTCTTGCAGATGACTTGTGGTGTACTCAATGCCCCTTGCTCCAGCCCCATCTATCTTTTCCCTTCTAACTTCTGCAATGGCCCATTCCCATGTTACAACTTACAACTACAATACTTCACAACTAAAGAATTTGATTGCTTCTCCATCCTCTTATACAAATCAGTTATTCTACATGTACATAAACCAATCACATAATTGGACACAACCCTCTCACAAGGGTGTGGTACCCAGAAAAGGGTGGGTTGTGGGACCCAGAAAAGGGTGGGACTCACCTCATGTAAGAAGGTCGTATCCGATTCTGTGATCGGTTTTTGTGTTCCTATACTTTTTCTATACAAATAGCCAGATGCTAAAACACATCTGAAAGCAACCAACTTGTTAAACCTTCCATGAACTTGTGTGCCCTACATGTTTAACCTCAATCATTTGAACTGGCTAGCTTAACGAGGAACTATTGTGAGGGATAAAATAATTGAACTGGCTTAGCTTCCTCTTGGGCTTCAGTAAACCCTCATTTTAAAGGAATTCCACTGTTTTTGTTAGCTAGAAATTGGGCGTCGATGTGTGACATGTAGGAGTTTTGTGGATGTAGTCTTTCCTTTGTTTTCTTATTTGTAGAGGATGCCTCATCCTCGTCTTTTTTTTGCATTGTCCATAAAAAAAATATAAAAAAAAAAAATTGTTGTTAATAAAAACAAAAATGCGTGTGTACCCATCACATGCAACAACTATTACTATCACAAACCCTGTTTTCTACGTGAACTGAAGAGAGGGAATGAAAACTAAGCAAAACTATCACGCAAACAACAAAATAAAAGCACAAAATGTATTTTTTAAAAATGACAAAGGCGAAGAAGAAGCTTACCAAAATAATAAATAAATAAAATAGAAGTTTGTGATTAAAGGGAAGGCAAATCCCTTAATTACCATTTGGTCAGAGATAAAATGGAAGCAAAATCGAAAGAATTCAAACATTATTCATTTTCCTTGGTCCCCCACCCCAGAAAGGGAAATCACTATTTGGCAATATGGGTAAGTTAAACTTTTCCATTTCCAACAAAACCCAAAAGGATAAAATGGACCCTTCATTTTTTAATATGTTTTTTTACTTCCCTTTCCTTCAAATTTTCTCGGAAACCAAACAGGGTTTGACACTAGCAAGAAAAGCCAACCCATAAGCTGAAATGCGTCCATGAAACTTCAGTCCTATGCATAAATGCATGGGAGTCCAAAATTACCTCAAAATATTTGGCATGAAATGGGTAGTGCCACTTGCAAGGTGTTTCTAGCCCAAGGAAATTTTCTTTGCAACCAAACAATCCAAGAGAAAATGCTGGAGGTCTTGAAATTTCATGAAGGTGATTTTTTGTTTTTATTGGTCTGTTCAGGACTGGTGGTAGAGGTGGGACGATTGCACTGTTTTGCTTGACAAGTTATTTGGTGATCCTGGTCACACCCACGTGGTACTCCAGTTGAATTGTGATTAGTTGAGGGGACAAAATTCACTATTTTGGAAAGGCATGATGAATTGTGATTAGTCAATAACAGATTTATGTGGTGCCCCTTGAATACGGTATAATTTTTCGTTTTGCTCCGAGGACAGTGTTCGTACAATGCTCCACAGCTAATAAGCATTATGCAAAGAGAAACCCCCCACCTAATAGGAGGAAAGGATTGTATAACCCAAGGGTTCTGGCATTGTGGTAAAGTTTTTTTTGTTTTAGCCTCAAGCGCTCAAACTTCCTACCGCTTTTAGGTCAATTTCCAGGAAAGAAAATCTACTTGGGTTATCTTGGATGTTGTATCTTAAGTTCAAGACTGGGGTGTGTGCTCCATTCACTTTCGTCCTCCCTTTCCCGCTTTTTGCTTGTGTCTTAGGAGTTCGGGGTTAGTTTCTCTCGGCTCTCTCTCCCTTCTTGACTTTTGTGAGCTTGGTGTGGTGTCTTGGGAGGTGAGCTTGTCTTGGAGGAGTCAAGGGAAAAGTTTATTTATCGTCTCGCTTATAGAGCCATAGTGATTAGTGATCTTGACATCTGCGCCGAGTATTTCCTTTGAATTTCATGAATTAAAACGATTGTATTTTGTTAAAAAAATAATAATAAAAAAATTACAATTTTACCTTTCAAATTTTTATCATCTTTTTTTTAACTTTAAATTTTTATTAAAATACGATAAACTATTAGAGCATCAGTATCAAACTCGTTATTTATTTATGTTAGTTATTTTATACCCAAAAATTAGAAAAGGCACCAAATCGTTGCTCCATCAAACTCCGCAAGGCAATCGGCAATTTTTGTCAAACCCAAATCCCTCGCTACAAATAACCAGTGACAAAAGCTCGGCTATTGGACTGAAATCGGAAAGTTTTGAGCAACGATACAATCTCTCTCGTCCTCCTAAATTTGAAATAATCAAGACTTTGGGTAGATTTTACACAGCACTGTTGTCAATCTTCTCTCTGTATAAAAGGTTGTTTTTCTTCTTCGTTTACATGCCTCTTGAATCTCCCAACGCTCACTAATCACTGAAATTCCCTGTTTCAACCTCTCAACAGGCTTTCCAATTCTGGGTAATTCTCATACAAAAATCTCAATTAATTTTTGCATCGATTGATATATATATGTATATGTATATATATATGTATATATGTATGCATATGCATATGTAAATGTGATGATTGATTAGTTTCTGTTTTAACTATTTGCTTCAAAATATGATGGTTTGAATTTGATTGGGTAATGCTTCAATTCTGCAAATTGGGTTGTTGATATTTGAAAGTTCTGATCTTTGTGGTTTAAGAAGGTAAAAGAATGGGATTTTGAAATTGCTATATTATTTTGTTATTATAATGGAATCAGAAATCTAATATTATCAGGGGTTATTCTTGGAATCCACCGCTTGTATTTAAATTGTTGGGTAAATCCAGAGGTTACTGTCCCTTGATGCTCAAATATTGTCCTTGTGAAATATGTTTCAAAGGGGCTCAGTTGATGGTTACTACTAGAATAACTATGTTGAACCAAGTAAGGTTCTGTATAGCTACACAAATTTTCTTTACTGGATGCATTTAGTTCATGTATTAACTTTATCTGTTAAGGATAGCCTGTTAGGGTTTAAGTGTAATTTTTGCATGTGGGCACCTTATGGTCTTGAATTGTAATATGAATTTCATTCTTGTTAAAATCTTATTGTTGTTGAGTACTTGCATTTTCATCGAATTCGATTGAAACTTGTGAGGAAATTTCCCTCTTTTTTTTTTTTTTTGAGAATTGTCAACATGGTGACTTATCCATACAAGAATTGGTAATTTTTCTTTTTATTTTGCTTGTATATGGAAGTACTTAATGAAAACTTAACTAGGGAGACACATATAGACGCTCGGGAACAAGAATGGATTAGCATCAACATTTTATTAGTAGTTTACTTTGTGAAAGTGTTTATCTATGTTGACAATGCTTATTGCATTGCAAAGAGTGTTAATTTGCTTGATGGTGATGTTGAAATTTTTTTCCTTCCCTCGTGAGACTTAGGATCACATATTAGCTTTTTTCACTTCTTCCAATGTACTTAGGATCACAGATAAGCAAATGCATTTTCCAAAAGCAGAACCAAACATAACAAATGCATTAAAATACCACGAAATTTAAGGAATAAAAAATTGGAACAATCACATTTAGGACACCTGCTTGAACTATACTAGAGTTAACATAATCTTCGTTATTTTCGTTGAAATTCTCAGCCATGCTTCCATTACTAATGGATGATGAACTGAAACTACATTGCACCTTCTTGTACATTTGCATACATAGTTGTTGACACACATTAATCCTAGTACCATTGACTCCTCTGATTCCCCAGAATCCACTTCTAAGTATTTTTGCCTTCATTAAGGGACCATTAACAGGCAGAGAGTGAACCAATCTTACCTTCTTAAGACCTACGAGAAAACAACAATAATTATGATATATATATATAACAGAAAAAACAAATACTCAACCTATATCTATTCATATGGATATATGTGAAGTTTAATCAATTTGTTGACATATGGATTAATGATCACAAGCAATAGATGTTTATGAGTGGGTGATCTATGTTAATGATCACAAGCAATACATAGTTTAGGTTCTATTATATGATATGTTTTTTCTTTTTTTAATTTCTTTAGTCTTGATCTTCATGACTGACAAATTGATTTTTTTTCACAACTATTTGAATTGCATGAGCTCAATGGTGAAACTATAATTTGTAGAAAAGAGACAAATTCAAAATAAGAAACAAAGACAGTTTGAAGACAACATTACTGAGTTTACAAATTAGAATTCTTCCAATTTAGGCACTTTTCTTCAAATAATTATCATTAATCACAAAATACATTTCAAGCTCTCTCTCATACACACAGACTCGTACAGAATTCAACAGTCTCTGACACAACTATCAGCTTTAAATGATTAAATAATCTTTCAATTCAAAGTGTTAATTTGCTTGATGATGATGTTGAAATTTTTTTCCTTCCTTCGTGAGACTTAGGATCGCAAATTAGCTTTTTTCACTTCTTCCAATGTACATTGTAAATTGAATCATCATTCACCATTGCAATGGAATGATCATTTCATATGATGGATTCTCAGACACCAACGGATGCGTACTTCACCAATCTATTACAAGGGGGATCCAACCTTTTAGGTGAATTTATGATGAAATCTCCAAATCAAATGGGTCAATGTTCAAGCCAACATAGTGAAGTGGCTGGGCAAGAGTCTCCATTGTCACCCCAAATAAAATCCACCACAAAGAAATCACAACGTGGTGGCAACTTTAGTACAGAAGAAGACAATCTCCTTGTATCGGCATGGCTCAATACAAGTTTGGATGCAATACACGGAAATGAGCAGAAGCACAAGACATATTGGAATAGAGTCTGGGAGTATTTCCACAAATACAAGACTTTTGTTTCTGAACGTAATCAGAATTCTATAATGAATAGGTGGTCAACTATTCAACTTGGAACCAACAAGTTTTGTGGGTTCTTTGCTCAAATTGAATCAATGCATCAAAGTGGAGTAAATGAGCAAGACAAGGTATACATTGTGTACACACCGTTAAATTAGATGTAATTGTCATTTTGTTTGAACATGCTAATTAGTCTTTATTCATTTAATTTTTCAGATTGGCAAGGCCAAACTTATGTCAGGAATTCCAAAATGCATCATTTCCTTTTGAACATTGTTGGAATGTGTTAAGGTACCAACCAAAATGGTAAGAGGAATGTGAGAAGAAAAAACCAAAAAAAAAAAAAAATTCAGCAACATCTTCTCCTTTTGCTCTAGAGGCGATAAATCTAGCAGAGGATGATGTCTCACATGATACTTATGTAGACTTGGAAAGGCCACTAGGTAGGAAGGCTGAAAAAGAGCGATTGAATAAACGAAAGAGTAAAGATTCAGCAGGTTCAAATTATGCAGGGATATTGAATGGGATAATGGAAGACAAAAAGAAAGCAAATGACAAGAACATGGAAATCCTTGAGAAAGCGTGTCTTCAAGAGTAAGAGCAGAATCGTATTAACCAAGAGCTTGAGCAAGAGAGAATTCGAATTATGAAAGAGGAAATCCAAGAGCGATTTCGTATTAAACAAGAAAAGATTCGAGCAGAACAATTGAAAGAAGATGAGAGAATTATAATGATGGATACAAATGGTTTGACTCCAATGCAAGAACAATATTATCTTCACCGCCAAATGGAAATTCTTGAAAGTCAAAGGAGTACTAAATAGTTAGTTTTTATTGGAATATATTTTTCTATGTAAACATATCATGTTTTTGTTGAACAATGCCATGGTTCAGTGCACTTTTTTTGTTAAGTATTGATTTACATTGCTATGAAAATGAATAAATGACTGCTTAGGGGCATCTATATTCTGAATTATATAAGTATCTTGGTGTACGTAGGTTTATTTTTGGTGATTATTTGTTCATTGGTTGAAGTTGGACATCTTTTGTGGTCTATTAAGCCTTCCATGAGGGAAGAATTCAAATCGAAGCTCCAATCCGTATAAAATTTATCTGTATACAAGTTTATAGTCTCTTTTATATGTAACTCCTTCTGTAAATGCTATATATTATTCTTATATAGATTATGTTGAGAAATTAAACTGACCTGAAAGAGCAAAACAGTGAGAGCAACAAGGTAAATAACAGCAATTCCATGAACCAATTTTATATAGATTGCTGCTGCTCTGCTTCAGATTCTGTTTCATCTTCCTTTACTGTCTATCTGTTCTGCTGCTGGACAGATTCGGTTGAACAATGTTTATAACAAATCAATGTTGGACAGATTCTGTTGAACAAGGTAAATAACAGATTCTGCTGGACAGATTCTGTTTCATCTTCATCTACTATTTCATCTTCCTCTACTGTCTATTTGTTATGCATTAAGAAGACAGATTTTGTTGAACAATGTTGTTGGTGAGTTGGCTGCTGTTCTTGGTCGTCGGGGACTATTTGTCCATGATTTGTAATCAAATGTAATCCTATCAGGCGTTCCTCTTTTTGTAATAGAAATTCTAGAAAAGACTGTTTAATACATCCATCATAGTTTCTTTGGTTAGCTTGATGAGATCTTTATTAACTAACCACGATGTATTTGACTAATTTATGTTTGACTTGCAAGAAAATTGTCATTTGACTTTTGTTTGGATATGATAAAATGAAGGTGCTTTCCGCTTCTTACATTTATTTGTCTATCACAGTTAATAACATAGAATTGGCAATCTGTTAAAAAAAAAAAAAAAAAAAAAAAAACATAGAATTGACAACAATCTTAACTGCTGTCATCAAGTTTAGGGTATAATGAGTGAACTATACAGAGAAGGAGAATTGATGGTTTGATTTTAAAATCTTCTTTCCTTGCTTTTGGAATGTATATTGTTGTCAATAGAAACCCATCTCTGTTTGGAAGCCTTAACTCCGTAGAGTACATTGGTGGCTGTTTTACTTTATATTTTGCTATGGCTGCTGTTCTGCTGGTTGCTATGGCACTATGGTTGTTGGTGGCTGCTATTAGTTGTTAGTTGAGGTGTTTTGAGATGGCAGCATATAGATTATTTGGTAGGCTATGGCTGTTGTTCTGTGGCATTCTTGTTGTTCTGTTGTGGCACTCTGTTCTGTTGGTTGCTGGTTGCTATGGCTGCTGGTTGGTGCCATTATGGTTTGGGCTTTGGCTAGCATTCTGGTTGTTATCTGCTGTTGGTGGCATTTTGTTTTGGTGGCATTCTATTTGGCAGCATACAACAGCATGGATTCAACAGCAGTGGGTGTAAGGTTGTTCTCTTACCAACAGCTGGTGTAAGGGTGTTACCTGTTGGCATTCTGGTTTAGTGGCATTCTATTTGGCAGCATACAACAGCATGGTCACAACAGCAGCTGGGAGCATACATCAGCTACAGTTGCTGGTGTGAGGGTGTTACCTGTTGGAAGCATACCTCGGGTGTGGTTAGATGGTGTAAGGTTGTTCCCTTACCAGCAGCTGGTGTAAGGGTGTTACCTGTTGGCATTCTGGTTTGGTGGCATTCTATTTGGCAGCATACAACAGCATGGTCACAATAAAGAAATTGAAGCATACATCACCGCATTCTTGTGTGAGGGTATTACTTTGGCGACATCTGATTGACATTGAAGCTTCAATTATTGGTTAATGTTTTTTTCTAGTGAATTTATTGCTTAAAAAAATTATTGATTGACATATTTATCTATCTATTTTGTTTTTTGGCAGTTGGGTGGTTGTATTTGATTTTTACATGGAGCCATGTGATAGGAGGTCATTGGTTGACAGTTCTTTGGTTTGCATATATAATTTTTTTTTTCTTTTTTCTTTTAGCAAATATCAGAAACCTATAGAAAACTATTATATTGTTTGGAGATTTTGCGTAATTGATCAACTAATTGATATCTTTAATGACTGAAATGCTTAAAAAAGCAGAAGAATTGAAGTCCTGCATTACATTTGGCTTCCAAGCTTTGCACCGATTGTTCCTCTAAAACATTTTCTAATGTTTCATGGAAGTTTGTAATATTGTATAACTTTTTGAGTTACTTATTTGTTATTATTTATTTTGATGACACATAAATTCGTTCTAATTGAATGATATATCAGTATGAGCACTTTGTGTTTATTAGATTTAGTAGATGGTGTTGTTGCTAACAACTGAATGACGATTATGATGATGAGTCCAGCCTGTAGGGACCACTGGCTGATTGATTGTTTTTACCATTTCTAGTTGCTTCAAGAGTTTTTAGCCATTAAATAATTTTGTAGAGGACTCATCTTATGCATTATATTAAATTTACACACATTGTATTTTTATGTAATCCTTCATGAGACAGGCTTTGGTTGCAAATTTGCAATTGCAGGGCATGCATCAGATTTTAAATTTGCAATTGAAGTTTATAGTCTCCTTCTGTAAAAATTTTAAAGAATACTGACAGAAAAATTATGTAGTTATTAATGCTTGGAAAAATTCAAATTACAATCAAGACTAATGAGTTTTCATCATGTGACCATGAAATTTAAAATTACAAGTTGCTATGATTGACTATGTAGTTGCCACAACTGCTCGACGAGGTCTGATTGTAGTTGAGAATGAGTTTCTCTATCTCTAATGCGATGATGGCGTCGAATGAATTCCATAAGTTCAGTTGTATGGTCATGTGAAACAGATACATGGGGATTTTCATCGATTTGTTCATAGTCACAGTCTTCTGCTTCATTAACATCTCGCTCATCCTCAACAATCATGTTATGCAGTATTATGCATGCCTTCATAATGTTCTTAAGTGTTTCACGTTCCCAAGAACGTGCAGGTCCACGTACAATTGCAAATCGTGCTTGAAGAACTCCAAAAGCACGTTCTACATCTTTCCTTGCCGCCTCTTGAGCTGCAACAAAATGCTTTCTCTTATTTCCTTGTGGAGATGGAATTGTTTTGACAAATGTTGACCACTGTAGGTATATACCATCTGCTAGATAGTATCCTATTGTATAATCATTACCATTGATTGAGTAATTGACAGAAGGAGTACGCCCCTTAGCAAGCTTGGTAAATACAGAAGATCGTTCTAATACGTTGATGTCATTATGAGACCCCGGTAACCCAAAAAATGCATGCCATATCCAAAGATCATATGATACTACTGCTTCTAAAATAATTGTAGGTTCATGAATATGACCAAAATACATACCTTTTCCATACAGTTGGACAATTCTTCCATTTTCAATGCATACAATCAATGCTCCCCAACATCCCAGGGAATCCACGACTTTGGCCAATTGTTAGCAATCTAGCAATGTCATTTTCGTTTGGTGATCTCAAATACTCATCAGAAAAAATTGTAACCACTGCTTTAACAAATTTTTTTAAACTTTTCATTGCAGTGCTTTCTCCAATCTTTACATATTCATCCATAAATCAACCGCTATTCCATAAGCGAGCATTCTAAGTGCAGCAGTCATCTTTTGATAGGAGGACAAACCAAGCACTCGAGCACCATTTCTTTTTTGAACAAAATATGGTTCATGAGCTTTTAGTGTAGAATGAATACGGAGAAAAAGAGAACGATTCATTCGAAACTTTCTTCGAAATACATTGGGAGGATATATTGGTGATTCAGCAAAATAGTCGAGAAAAAGCCTTTGGTGGCCTTCTAAAGTATTACGCCTAATGAATAGACGACGTTGTATAGAACCACGACGTGATCTTGATTCTTCCTCCATTTTGAGTACTGTAACTATCTCTAACTCATCATCAGAGTCCGACTCATTAAGAATCATATTGTGTATAAAATTACGACGCATAGTGAAAAAATAAACACTTAATGTTAAACAAAACTAGATGAGGTGGATGAAAATTAAAGACGAATGATCTTATTTATATTGAAAAAATATGACCGTTAGAAAAGTATCTATTTCAAAAATATAACCGTTGCAAAAAATATTCATTTGAAAATATGACCATTATAGAAGTTTCTATTTAAAAAATATAGCCGTTGCAAAAGTACCTATTTGAAAATATGACCGTTATTACAAAAGTTTCTATTTAAAAAATATGACCGTTAAGTTTCCATTTGAAAAATATAATTTTTTTGAAAAAATAAATAAATAATAAATAAGGAATATTTAAATTGAATGGAGAAAGAAATGGAAAGTTTGTTGGAGCATGACAAGAAAAATAAGGTTAGCTAAAATAGAAAAGTAGGTTTTTAGCTACAATTTGACTAAACATTTAGCTACTTTGATAAAGATGCTCTTAGTAGATTAGATTATGGCGAGAGGGCCCTAATAGGGGTTGGTTTGGGAAGTGGGTTAGTTTTTTGATTTTTTAATTTTTTGATTTTTTTGATTATTTAGTCTGGGCTAAAAAACTTGGTTTAGAAGTATTTTTTGACTTTTTGGCTTTTTTATCTTTTTTTGTGAGATAATAGTGTAATGATTATGAGTTAGATGTGATGTTTTGTTTGTTGTGGCTAAAATAGCCTATTTTGTCTTTTGTGGCTAAAATAACCAAAAAAGCCCACAAAACCACTTCCCAAACGGTGCCTAACTTTATCAATTCGAATTATAAACTTCTAATATTCTCCGATCACAAGAAATATTAGGATAATTATTCCGTCCAACATCATCAGATTAACTAATATAAAATATATAAGAAAATACTTTGAATTCTTAAAATATCACCCTTGTAGATTAGATTATAACAAAAGGGTCGTAATGACTTTTGTTAAGTTTTTATTCTTGACAATCTTATTTGACAAAACTGCTTTCAATTGTAATTGTATTCGATCTTTTATTTCAGTGAAGTTATGAGTTTTAGATACGAATCCAATCTGAATTGTGCTTATGCAGAGGAGTTTGTGATCTTAATCCTATCATGTTTACCACTTCACTAACTATGTCGGGGATCCAGGGGTAGCGCCCTTTGACGGGTCCAAGACAACGCTCAAGCGGTGTCGAGGGGCAACACCCCCGAAGCAAAAAGCAAAATTACAATCGAAGTTGTATTTCCGCTCGAGTGGCCATTCTTGAGCTAGAGCAGAGATCGCGACCTTTAAGAAGTTTCACTCGCTTGCAAAAAGTATTAGAAGTTGTTATTTTCCGCTCGAGTGGAGATCGAGGCCATGTTTTCTATAAATATGTGTTTCAATCTGATTTAGGTTTACGGCTTTCAGATCTTCTTCTTAGGTAGTGGGGTTTTCTTTTAGAGCTTATTTGCTTGTTTCATTTGATATTTGTAAGAGTTTCAATCATGAATTAAGTGGATCATATCAAAGGGTTTGTTTGTTTTATTTATTCAATACAAAAGAGAGAGTTGTTCTTCGGTGGATTATGGAGAATTTGGGCCTGAAGCTTTGGTGGATTCTGAAGTGGCTCATTGTTGTGGATTTGTCATCAGCGTTGTGGATTCAACGTTGTACAAGACAATTTCAAGGTGAAGATGGGGCCAAAAAAGGCACATAGAGGTCGGTTCGATTCCAGCGTGGATTTCCTAGGTAATTGAAAGTACACTTGTGTAATTCTTTTTATGTCTTTTTAATGGATTGTTTCATAACTTTTGCCCGTGATTTTTTTTATCACAATTTGAAGCGCTCCAATTGTGATTTTTCCACGTAAACTTGTTGTGTTGATTTGTCTTGATTGTTTGATTGGGATTGTTATTTATTGCTTCAAATTGATAGATAATCACAAATCAATATCTAGGAGATTTTTAGATTTTTCAACTTTATCAACTCGAATTATTAACCTCTAACATTCTCAAATCACAACGGATATTAGGATAATTGTTCCGTCCAATATCATCACATTAACTAACATAAAATATATAAGAACATACTTTGAGCTCTTAAAATATCACCCTTATATGTTTAGATTGGGGTAGGGTAGGGTAGGGTGGGGTGGAGTGGAGAAGGGAGGGAAGAGGGGGTTAGTTATATGTTTGGAGGGGGGATGTGAAAGGAATAATTAGACATAAGGGAAAAGAAAGAAAGGAGAAGGAAATTAGAGGGAACTTTTGTCTATTTTGTTAGATTATAGGTATTTTTAATATATTATTATGAGAACCATTTTACTTTCTTTTCATGTCCTCTCAATTTTAAAAGGGAAGTGAAGTGTTTAAAATGTTTATATTCTCTCTTCTTCATAACTCCTTCTATATACTTTATATATATATATAATTAAGTGTTTAGATTAATTTACGCGTAACTTGACTAATCCACTACAAGAAAAGTGGGCTTAAAAGACGGAATTTTTTGTGATAGCGGCATAACTTGCTGTCGCAAAAAATGTGACTTTTTGAGACGGCACAACTTGCCGTCGCAAAAAATATGAGTTTTTGCGACGGTACAACTTGCTGTCGTGAAAAATAAAGTATTTGCGACGGCAAAAAAAAAAAGAAGAGTATTTATGACAACAGAGATTGCTGTCGCAAAAAAATAAAGTTTTTGTGACAGCACCAACTGCAGTCACAAAAAAAAAAAAGAGTTTTTTTTGGACTGTAATAGGTACCGTTGCAAATATATATATATATATATATATATTGTGGCTTTGAGACAGCTTCATATATATATATAGTCACAAAATGATTTAAATAAATGCAACGGTATTTTTCGGTCACAAAAAAAATTTAAAAAAAAAACGATGTCGTCTTACTCTTTTGATATAAAATTTCTCTTTTTACCCATTTTTTCATCTTCCTATCTCTGTCTCTGTCTCTCTTCTCTTTCTCTCTCTCACTCATCACTCTTCTTTGTCTGTCTGTCTCTCTTTTTCTCTATGTCTCTGTCTCTTTTCTCTTTCTCTCTTTCACTTATCACTCTTTTCTGTCTGTTTATCTGTCTGTCTCTCTCTTTCTCTCTGTGTCTCTCGCTCATCTCTCTTCTCCTTATCTCTCATCTCTTTGTTTATCGCTGTCTCTCTTCTCTCTTTGTCTGTCTCATTCATATCTCTTCTCTTTATCTCTCTCGCTCATCTCTCTATGTCTCCCTCTCTCGTTTATCTTTTTTCGCTCTTTTTTTTTTCTTTCTCTCTCTTTCTCTCATCTTTTTTTATCTCTTTTTTTGTCTCTCTCTCTCTCTCATTCATTACTCTTCTATCTCTCTTTCTCTCTCTATTTACTTGTCTGTTTGTCTATCTGTCTGTCTTTCTCCCCACTGTGTTCGCCTTGCTCACTTTCTCCCCCATCTTCTCTATTTACCGAACTCCCTCTCGATTTATCGATCCACTACAAGAAATGCACTTTTAACGACCACTTTGTCTTTCTCTCACTCATCACTCTATCTCTCTATCTCTCTTTTCTATCTATCTCTCACTCATCTTTCTCTCTCACCACCCATCTCCTCTACCACATTTACCACTACTGCAAATGTCATTCCATTACCACCACTGCTACCACTGTTGCCACTCCACCTCTACAACTACCATTACTACCACCATCGCTACCACTCCACTACTACCACCACCACTACTGTCACTATGTGACAACCCTCACCTCTGATTAGTGTTAAACTGTGATTGAACATGATAAGTGATTGATTGTGATGGAATCCTAGCTTGATTTTATTAGCATGTTGCTTAATTGCATTTCTATCTGTTTGTCATTTCAAGATTTGTTCATGTTTTGACTTTGAATTGCAAATTGAAGGCCTTATCGGCAACCGATTCGGAAATTGGTTAGTGTTATATGCTAATTAGAATTTATGTGATTTTATGGTAGGTCTAATTAAAATTTAATTCGGAATGATTAAATTAGTATGGTTAATATTAAATTATTTGAGCCTAGGCTATTCACACTTTTGCCATTGAGTGGCCATTTTTTACAACTTTGTTTGGGACTTAATTGTTGCATTTCATATCATCTCTTCAACCATTTTCTTAGACGAAAACCGAGTAAGAGAGGGAGAATAGGAGAAAATTTATTCAACAAGAAGTTTGGCTTGGAAAATTAGGGGAATTGAAGAAGATTTGCAAATTAGGCTTCCATACTTGAAATTCAAGACCTAAGGTAGGACATTCACCTTCTTGATTGTGAATTTAAGTTGTTTCATACATGTTTCATGGAAATTTGGAGTTTAAAGTCAACAATTCATTGAAAGAGTTGAATTGAGGATTAATTCATGCATGCATGTACATATTCTTAAATTTTGAGAATGTTTTCATGAGAATTTCCAGATGCATGTTCATGTTTTAGTTATGATCTATGAATTCACCATGATTTTGAGCTCAATCTTGCATTTGATCATGTTTTGGAGCATTGGAATTTATTAGAACTCATGCAAGTGATGTTCTTGCATTACTCCTCTAGTTTCTTTGAAATTTGTGTTCAATTGACTTACCTTTGGGCTTGATTTTACAAATGATCTTCAAAAACATGTTGTACTATGGGTTTTCAAGTGTTTTCCAGAAAATTAGCCCAGAAAAATCAAATTTGAAGCTTTAGAAGTTGAGTTTTGTGCTTGAGGATCAATCTGGAAATTTCAGATTTTGGATCCGTGCTCGAGCGTACACTCTGAGTACATACACTTCCGCTCGAGCGTATAAATTTACGCGCGAGCGTAAAATGCATATGCCCAGAAGTTCATGTGTTTTGCAGTCCACTTGACCGAGAGAATTCACGTTCGAGCAAGGACCTGAGTCTCACGCTCGAGCAGAGGTCAAGCGTCCGTCGAGCGTGAATATCGTGCATCCAGTACTTTTTCATGAGTTTGCAGTCCGCTCGAGCGAAGAAAGTAACGCTCGAGCAGAGATTCTTTATTTGCATGTCCGCTCGAGCGTGGACCCATGTTTCAGCAAATTTTGAAAAGTGTTTTAAAGTGCATTTTTGCATCCTCATTCCATCCTAGGCATTCCTAGGCCATGTTTAAGGCATCTTAATGAGGATATTGATGTAAAACCACACCAAGTCAAGTTAAGGGGCTAGTTTGTCTATCCCAAGTGTGTAACTTAGCGTGTGTTCATTCTGCAACTGTGTAGGGTTGGCATCCGAGGACGCTCATTAGCTTGCCTGTAGCCCAGTACTCTGTGAGTAACACTGTTGTAAAGATATGTTCAATAATAACTATTTCTGAACAATTGAATGTACTGTTTTTCTAAAATGACAATGTTTACTGAATGAATGTTTGTCCTATTTTTATGAACTGTATTCGTAGCATCCATAGCAACTTACTGTTACTGTACTGTTATTGCTACTATTACAGAGATCTTTGTCGGTTCCAATGTTTGGAACCACCACTGTTTACTATTTGATGGCCATCAACTGACTGTTTGGTCTATTAAGACCACTGTACTGTTTGCTATTGGATGTACCACATATGACTACTATGGCTTCTAAATAACTGTTATGGCATGGAAAATGAGCCACTGATCGAATAACTGATTTACTGATGTAAATGACTATTTTAATTACTGAAAGGACATTCATTCTTAACCACTTTACACATTTGTTATTCACTAGGCTTTAGCTCACTGTTCATATTTATTTGTAGGTGTCCAGGCACTAGATCGGAGCTAGGAGCGTCAGGTTAAGCTCTCGTTTTGTTAAGCCAACCGCTGTGCCTCACGTCGAGGTTCCAAGTCTGTCTAAGCTAAGGCTATTTTGGGGTGTTTTAGATTCACCCTTTTGTCTCTTTTTTGTATAACTGAATAAGATTTTCGACTGTATAGTTATAGTTTAGGGATTCGGTCCCTAACCTGCGTGTTGCGTATACCTGATGTGTATATATATATGCTTATGGTTAGGAATGTTCTTTTCTCATCCAGTTTTTCACAGCTCATTGGACATCTTTTATTTACTATTTGGCTTCCGCCAGCCCCTTACTCTGTATTACTGTCATTATTATTAAGCAGGCCTTTAGTAATCACGGATTACTAGCCAGTTACGATATTGAACCCATAGAGGCAGGTTTGGGTCGTGACAGAGTGGTATCAAAGCGATACCAAGCACGAGTTATACCGCACACACGTGTCCAAATGAGCAATAGGATGTCCTAGAAAAGTAATTAGGGCATTATAGGAGCATGAAAAAGTGTGTGTGGCCACGATATGAATATATGTGCTAATGTGCTTAAGTCAGCAATTTCCTATGTTTATTATTACCATATTGCTTATAGTGAAATGGAGAATGCAAGAAATGCCGATGAAATTGAATCATCTGATGCTAGAATGGCGAGGTTAGAAAGAACGGTCGAACTGTTAACTGAGGCCCTAAGGCAACAACAGAACCAACTGCCCCCACCTCCTCTAGTACAGCCAGAACCAAATGTTAATGATGATATAATTGCTTTGACACAGAAATTTAGCAAAATGAAACCACCATCATTCCAAGGAGGCCTTGAACCACTAAAGGCCGAAGCGTGGGTTCTAGAAACTGAAAAATTATTTGAAGTGTTTCCGTGTTCTGAAGCACACAAGGTGTTACTGGCTACCTTCATTTTACAAGAAGAGGCCAAACGGTGGTGGATGCTCATTCGTGACACCAGTAATTGTGACAACTCTCACCACTGTTTACTAATAATACCACTGATTAGTGCTAATCTATGATTAAGCATGTTAAGTGACTGATTGACCGAAACTCTGACTGATTGATTGAAGTGTATTAGTTTAAACGCATTTCTATCTGTTTGACTGTTAATTGATCTGTTCGTGTTTTAGGTTTGAACTGTAAATGGAAGGCCTTATCGACAGCCGAATCTGAAATTGATTAGTGTTCCATGTTAATTAGAATTTATGTGATTTTATGGTATGTTTAATTGAAATTTGATTTGGTATGATTAAATTGGATTAAATAATGTTGTATTACATCAATTTGAGTTATTTACCAAGTTTCCATTAGTGGACAATTCTAGGCCATAACTTGATTTTATATCGTTTGGTGCATCATCCTCATTTCCTCTAGAGACCAAACCGTGGGTGAGAGAAGAGTGAGAGGGAAGAACTTGAGTTCATCAAAATTGCTTGAAAAATTAGAAGAATTGAAGAATAGATTGCAAATTGAGCTTGTATACCTTGAATTCAAGACCTAAGGTAGGATATTTACCTTCTTGTTTGTGAATTTAAGTTAGTTCTTGCATGATTCATGTAAGGTTAGTGAGTTAAGGCTTGAATTAGCTTAATATGTGGAATAGTGAGCTTGTATCATGCATGCATGTACACATTGTTGAGTTTTGAGATTGTTTTCATGGAAATTGCTACATACATGTCCATATCTTGAATATAGTCCATGAATTCAGCATGTTTTGGAAGCATTGAGTTACTTGGCCATGTATTTGAAGCTTTGATTTCAATTGAACACATGCATGTTACATACACTTTATGTTATTGAAGTTTTCTTTGAAATTGTGTTTAATTGACTCACCTTTGGGTTTTGGTTTTGCAAATTGATCTTTGAAACATGTCATATTATGAGTTTTAAAGTGTTTTCCAGGAAATTAGCCCAAAAAGATCGAATTTGATGCTTTAAATGTTGAATTTCATGCTTGGAGACAAATCTGGAAATTCCAGATTTTGGACCCACGCTCGAGCGTAGGACTCCATGCTCAAGCATACACTCTGAGTACATGCAGCCCGCTCGAGCGGGGAAAGTAATGCTCGAGCGTGAAATGCGTGTATCCAGTACTTTGCATGTGTTTACAGTTCGCTCGAGCGAGGGAATGCACACTCGAGCAAGGACTTGTGTCTCACGCTCGAGCGGGGGTCGAGCGCCCGTCGAGCGTGAATTTCATGCATCCAGTACTTTTGCAGTCCGCTTGAGCGAGAAAAGTCATGCTCGAGCATAGCTCTTTTGTCTGCATGTCCGCTCGAGCGGAGAAAACCACGCTTGAGCGGGACCCCTATTTCAGCAAAAATTTGAAAAATGTTTTAAAGTGCATCTTTGTATCCTCATTCCATCCTAGGCATTCCTAGACCTTGTTTAAGGCATCTTAATGAGGATATTGATATAGAACCACACCGAGTCAAGATAGGGACTAAGTCATTGTTTCCCAAGTGTGTAACTTAGTGTGTGTTCGTTCTATAACTGTGTAGGGTTGGCATCCGAGGACGCTCACCAGTCTATCTGTAACCCAGAACTCTGTGAGTAACAATGTTGTAAAGATATATTCAATCATGAATATTTTCTGAATGATTAACTGTACTGCTTTCTAAAATGATATTTCTTACTGAATGAATGTTTGTCCTATTTGTGAAATGTATTCGTGGCATCCATAGCATTTTACTGTTACTGTACTGTTACTGCTATTGTTACAGAGATCTCTGTCGGTTCCCATGTTGGAACCACTACTATTTACTGATATGATGGCCATCAACTGACTGTTCGGTTTGTTAAGACCTATTGTACTGTTTTGCTATGGGATGTACCACATATGGCTACTATGACTGAATAATTGATATACTGTTATAACTGACTGTTTTAAATACTAAAAAGGCATTCATTCTTAATCTCTTTACACATATGTTATTCACTGGGCTTTAGCTCACTGTTTATATATATATGTAGGTGTCCAGGCACCGGACTGGAGCTAGGTGCGTCGGGTTAGTTCTTATTTTGCCAAGCCAACCATTATGCCTCACTGCGAGGTTCCAAGTGCTGCCGAACCAAGGCTGTTTTGGGGTGTTTTAGATTCTCCCATCCTGTTTCTGTTTGTAACGACTATATAGACTATTACTATACTGTTATGGTAGGGATTTGGTCCCTAACCTGAATGCCTGTATAAGTTGTATGTATGTACTGTTCTGGTTATGATGTGAATATATATATGAAAAGTCTTTTTGCATACAGACTGTCACAGCTCATTAGACATCTTTTATTACTGTATTGGCTTCCGCCAGCCCATATACTCTGTTTACTATTATTACTGTTAAGCAAGCCTTCGGCAATCACGGATTACTGGCCGGTTACGGTGCTAAACCCATAGGGGCGGGTTTGGGTCGTGACAGTAATGCTATGACTTGGGCTCAATTGAAAGAAGCCTTCTTTGAAAAATACTTCCCTTAGTGTGTCAGGGATCGCAAGGCAACTGAATTTGAACAGCTAAAACAAGGTACCATATTAGTAGTAGAGTATGAATCTAAATTCACTAAACTCGCCAGATATGCACCACATGGTGGACACTGATTATAAAAAGGCTAGGAAATTTGAAGGCGGACTCAATGTAGAAATACTTGATCGAATCAATGTCTTGAAACTGCTTAAATATGTGGATGTTCTTGACCAAGCGATAATAGCTGAGTCGAATATCGAGGCATTAAAACAGACTTAAACACCAGTGACTGAGTGGCGCGGTAAGAGACGGGGCTTTAAGTTTAAGAAAGGCCGGAACAGTTCATTGAATAAAAAGCAGAACACAGGGTCAACAAACAGTGCTAGTCAGGGAAGTTGTTCCATACCACCCTGCTCTGAATGTGGAAAAAGGCATAAAGGGGTTTGCTATAAAATTTCTGGTGCTTGTTACAGGTGTGGTGAGGTGGGCCACATGGTCAAAGATTGCCCTTCCACTTCTCAAGGCAATGGTAAAGCTGCAGCTAGCGCTGCAGCATCAACTGTTACACCAAAACCCAACCCCAAAGCTACTGGAAAGGAGCCTTTAAGGCAAGGCCGGGTATTTGCACTTGTACCGGGAGATGTGCAGAACACCGAGACCGTTGTGTCAGGTACACTCTCAATCTGTGCCCAAAATGCTTATATTTTGATTGATTCGAGGTTTACGCATTCATATGTCTCGTATGCTTTTTCACAGAAATTAAATAGACCACTGGAACTCATGAACTATTTGTTAGTTATGTCTTCACCCGTTGGGGGATCCATGACTTGTGCTTATATGTATCTTGCATGTGAGATTGTTGTTAGGGATGTACATTTATATATTGATTTACTGCCTTTGAACCTTGATAATTTCAATGTAATTTTGGGAATGGACTGGCTAACAAAATACCATGCTACCATAGACTGTGTAATGAAACAAGTTGTTTTCCATCCACCTGGTTTACCTGAATTTGTGTTTAACGGAGTTGGAGTAGTACCTCCCCCATACCTGATTTCATCCATGAAAGCATTTAAATTGATTAAAAATGGATGTAAAGGGTATCTATGTTTGATATTGACTGTACCTACTGATACTAAAGCTAATGTGGACAGTATCCCTGTAGTCAGAGAATTCCCAGATATTTTTCCAGATGATCTGCCAGGGGATTTGATTGATTGGGAGATTGAATTCACCATTGAAGTGTTACCGGGTACACAGCCAGTTTCCAAAGCTCCGTACAGAATGACACCTACCGAATTGAAAGAATTGAAAATTCAGCTGCAAGAACTGTTGGATAAGAAGTTCATCAGGCCCAGTACTTCACTGTGGGGCGCACCAGTCTTATTTATGAAGAAGAAACACGGTTCATTGAGACTCTGCATTGACTACCGCGAATTGAATAAGGTAACAGTGAAAAACAAGTACCCGTTGCCCCGTATTGACAATTTGTTTGACCAATTGCAAGGTGCCCAGGTTTTCTCTAAAATTGACCTTAGATCCGGATATCACCAGCTGAAAGTCAAACCAGAGGACATCGAAAAGACTGTTTTCTGAACGAGGTACGAACATTATGAATTTCTTGTTATGCCTTTCGAAGTTACTAATGCACCTGCTGCATATATGGACCTTATGAACAGAATTTTAAAACCGTTCCTCGATGAATTTGTGGTTGTTTTCATAGATGACATCTTGATTTATTCCAAAAGTAAAGAAGAACATAAACGTCATTTGAGAATTGCTTTACAGACCCTAAGAGAACAGAAACTGTATGCAAAACTGACAAAGTGTGAATTCTGGCTTGATAATGTTATATTTTTGGGACATGTGATTAGTAAGGATGGCATTTCAGTTGACCCACAGAAGATTGAAGCAGTGGTGAATTGGCCTAGACCGACTAATGTTACTGAAGTTCGAAGTTTCTTGGGCTTAGCCGGGTACTACAGAAGGTTTGTGAAAGACTTCTCCAAAATTGCTTTATCATTGACTCAATTGACTCAAAAGGGGACATCATTTGATTGGACTGACCAGAGAGAATTAGCTTTTCAAGAACTAAAGACTCGACTTGTGACTGCACCAATTCTCGCCCTACTCTCAGGTACGGATAGATTTACTATTTTTAGTGATGCTTCTTTTAAGGGTTTGGGATGTGTGTTAATGCAGAATGGTAAAGTTATCGCGTATGCTTCCCGACAACTGAGACCACATGAAAAGAACTACACCACTCATGATTTAGAACTTGCTGCGGTGGTATTCATATTGAAAATTTGACGCTACTACCTTTATGGAGCAACATCTGAAGTGTACACAGATCACAAGAGCTTGAAATAGTTCTTTACACAAAAAGAGTTGAACATGAGGCAGCGAAGATAGTTAGAACTAATAAAAGATTATAACTTGCAAATTTTGTACCATCCAGGAAAAGCTAACACCGTTGCTGATGCACTTAGCCGGAAATCAATTGGGAATTTGGCATGTTTACTCGCTGGACAGAAAGAACTACTATGTGACCTTGAGAAATTTGAAGTTGAGATTGTTTTACGAGAACAAGGTGGGACATTGGATGCTATTTCTGCTTAGCCGGCACTTATTGAGGAGATGAAAGAGAAACAACACCAAGATGACTTTCTAAGAAAGATCATTGATGAATAGGAATCTAAACCGAGGTCGGACTTTAAATTTGAAAACAATGTATTGAAATTTCAAGGAAGGTTGTGTGTACCAAATGATCCGGAACTGAAGAAACGAGTTTTGCAGGAAGGCCACAATTCAAAACTCTCCATCTATCCAGGAAATACAAAAATGTACCAAGACTTGAAACTCAATTTCTGGTGGCCGGGAATGAAGAAAGAGATTGCTAACTTTGTGTCGAAATGCCTGCACTGCCAACAAGTCAAAGCCGAACATCAACGACCCGCAGGCTTACTTCAGTCCTTGTTCATACCGGAGTGGACATGGGAACATATCACTATGGATTTCATTGTTAGTTTACCTCGCTCCAGTAAAGGTATGGACTCAATTTGGGTTATTGTTGATTGATTGACTAAATCTACTCACTTCTTACCTGTCAAAACAATCTATAATGCGGACAAATTGGCTACAATTTATATTGATAAGATTGTTAGACTGCATGGATTACCTGTGTCTATTGTTTCTGATAGGGACTCGAAGTTTACATCGAGATTTTGGCAAAGTCTGCAGACAGCATTGGGTACCGAACTGAGGTTGAGTAGTGCATACCATCCTCAGACAGATGGCCAATCAGAAAGAACAATCCAGAATTTGGAAGATTTATTGCGTATGTATGTTCTTGATTTCCAAGGAAATTATGAAAGTCATTTACCGTTAGCTGAATTTGCCTACAATAACAGTTTTCACTCGAGCATTGGTATGGCACCTTTCGAGGCTTTATATGGCAGAAAATGCCGATCTCTTATTTGCTGGGCAGAAGTTGGAGATGGGCCTTTGCTTGGACCCGAGATTGTACATGAAACCACAGAAAAGGTGAAACTGATTCAACAAAGATTGAAAACCGCACAAAGCTAACAGAAAAGTTATGCGGATGTCCGAAGGCAAGACAGGGAATACGAAGTGGGTGATCATGTTTTTGTTAAAGTGACACCAATGAAAGGACAGACTCGTTTTGGAGTCAAGGGTAAACTAGCACCGAGGTATGTTGGGCCGTACGAAATCATTGAAAAGATTAATCCAGTGGCGTACCAAGTAGCGCTTCCTCCTGAAATTGAGCATATGCACAATGTCTTCCATATTTCAATGTTGAGGGATTATCTTCGAGATCCCTTCCACGTTATTGAGCCTACCTGTGTGGTATTGAGTGATGACTACACTTATGAAGAGCGGTCCATTCAGGTTGTAAACCAACGAATCAAAAAGTTGAGAAATAAAGAAATTCCGTTAGTGAAAGTGGACTGGCAAAACCATGGTGGCGTCTATGCCACTTGGGAAAGGGAAGACAATATGATGAAGAGATATCCTGAATTGTTCCCCCTGAATCCAGTGTTCTTCTAAAATGAAAGTAATTCGAGTTTGGAGGACCAAACTCTTTTAAGGGGGGAAGACTGTGACAACTCTCACCTCTGATTAGTGTTAAACTGTGATTGAGCATGATAAGTGATTGATTGTGATGGAATTCTATCTTGATTTCATTAGCATGTTGCTTAATTGCATTTCTATCTGTTTGTCATTTAATGATCTGTTCATCTTTTGACTTTGAATTGCAAATTGAAGGCCTTATCGGCGACCGATTCAGAAATTGATTAGTATTATATGCTAATTAAAATTTATGTGATTTTATGGTAGGTTTAATTAAAATTCAATTCGGAATGATTAAATTAGCATGGTTAATATTAAATTATTTGAGTCTAGGCTATTTACACTTTTGCCATTGAGTGGCCATTTTCTAAAACTTTGTTTGGGACTTAATTGTTGCATTTCATATCATCTCTTCAACCATTTTCTTAGACAAAAACCGAGTGAGAGAGGGAGAATAGGAGAAAATTTATTCAACAAGAAGTTTGGCTTGGAAAATTAGGGGAATTGAAGAAGATTTGCAAATTAGGCTTCCATACTTGAAATTCAAGACCTAAGGTAGGACATTCACCTTCTTGATTGTGAATTTAAGTTGTTTCATACATGTTTCATGGAAATTTGGAGTTTAAAGTCAACAATTCATTGAAAGAGTTGAATTGAGGATTAATTCATGCATGCATGTACATATTCTTAAATTTTGAGAATGTTTTCATGAGAATTTCCAGATGCATGTTCATGTTTTAGTTATGATCTATGAATTCACCATGATTTTGAGCTCAATCTTGCATTTGATCATGTTTTGGAGCATTGGAATTTATTAGAACTCATGCATGTGATGTTCTTGTATTACTCCTCTAGTTTCTTTGAAATTTGTGTTCAATTGACTTACCTTTGGGCTTGATTTTACAAATGATTTTCAAAAACATGTTGTACTATGGGTTTTCAAGTGTTTTCTAGAAAATTAGCCCAGAAAAATCGAATTTGAAGTTTTAGAAATTGAGTTTTGTGCTTGAGGATCAATATGGAAATTTCAGATTTTGGATTCGCGCTCGAACGGAGGACTTCACATTCGAGCGTACACTCTGAGTACATGTACTTCTGCTCGAGCGTATAAATTCACGCTCGAGCGTAAAATGCATATGCCCAGAAGTTCATGTGTTTTGCAGTCCGCTCGAGTGAGAGAATTCACGCTCGAGCGAGGACATGAGTCTCACGCTCGAGCGGAGGTCGAGCGTCCGTCGAGCGTGAATATCGTACATCCAGTACTTTTTTATGAGTTTGTAGTCCATTCGAGCGAGGAAAGTAATGCTCAAGCGGAGATTCTTTATCTGTATGTCCGCTCGAGCGTGGACCCCTGTTTCAGCGAATTTTGAAAAGTGTTTTAAAGTACATTTTTACATCTTCATTCCATCCTAGGCATTCCTAGGCCATGTTTAAGGCATCTTAATGAGGATATTGATGTAGAACCACACCAAGTCAAGTTAAGGGGCTAGTTTGTCTATCCCAAGTGTGTAACTTAATGTGTGTTCATTCTGCAATTGTGTAGGGTTGGCATCTGAGGACGCTCATTAGCTTGCTTGCAGCCCAGTACTCTGTGAGTAACAATGTTGTAAAGATACGTTCAATTATAACTATTTCTGAACGATTGACTGTACTGTTTTTCTAAAATGACAATGTTTACTGAATGAATGTTTGTCCTATTTTTATGAACTGTATTCGTGGCATCCATAGCAACTTACTGTTACTGTACTGTTAAAGGGGGATTAGAATCCATCGGACTTGAGTCCTGGGACTGTGAATCCCTCGGACTATTTGGTTGGATTGGATATGTATCCTGTGTTTGTTTTTTCATGGGATTAGATGTCTCGAAAAGACTATTTTTAGTGAATCCAACGTTTGGTTAGACGGACTGGATATGATAAATGAACAAAAGACTATTTTACCCTTTTTCAATTGTTTGCTAAGTAATAGCAATTTTAAACATATCTTTAATATTTTAATTATTTTTAACTAGATTAAATAAAAATTTATTTTATTTTATTTTTTACACAATTAAATAAATTTATTTTTTTAAAAATAAATAAATAAATAAATAAAATATCAATAAAAATTTATATTATTTTTTTAATTAAAATTTTAAATAAATTTGTTTTTAAAAATAATAATAATTAAACAATGAAATTAAATAAAACATCTATTAACATTTAAATAATGAAATTAAATAAAATATAAACAAAATTTTAAAATAAAACATCAATAAAATATCTATAAAAAATTATTTAAAAAATAAAACATAAATAAAAAGTTAAATAAAATTATTTTATTTTTAAATTGAGACATTTAAATTTTATTAAATTTTACTAAATATAATATTTAATTAAATAGTAGAGGGTCAAAATGGTCATTTCACCACCTAATCCCAACAGTAAATAATTCCCCCAAAATTGTCCCACACCCCCCCCTAGGATAGTATAATCCCTCATATGGGAGATAAGGAGTCCGGCCGGACTCTATGTCCGGCGGACTAAAAAAAAAACAAATATCGGATTGGATTTACTGTGCGGATTACAATCCGCACAGTAAATAATCCCCCCCTTATCCCTCCAATTAAACACACCCTTACTGTTACAGCTATTGTTACAGAGATCTCTGTCGGTTCCAATGTTTGGAGCCACCACTGTTTACTGTTTTATGGCCATCAACTGATTGTTCGGTCTATTAAGACCACTGTACTGTTTGCTATTGGATGTATCACATATGACTACTATGGTTTCTAAATAACTGTTATGGCATGGAAAATGAGCCACTGATCGAATAACTGATTTACTGGTGTAAATGACTGTTTTAATTACTGAAAGGACATTCATTCTTAACATCTTTATGCATTTGTTATTCACTGAGCTTTAGCTCACTGTTCATATTTATATGTACATGTCTAGACACCGGATCGGAGCTAGGAGCGTCAGATTAAGCTCTTGTTTTGTCAAGCCAACCGTTGTGTCTCACGTCGAGGTTCCAAGTTTGTCCACGCTAAGGCTGTTTTGGGTTGTTTCAGATTCACCCTTTTATCTCAGTTTTGTATAACTGAATAAGATTTTCGACTGTACAGTTATGGTTTAGGGATTCGGTCCCTAACCTGCGTGTTGTGTATACCTGATGTGTATATATATATGCTTTTGGTTAGGAATGTTCTTTTCTCATCCAGTTTTTCACAGCTCATTGGACATCTTTTATTTACTGTTTGGCTTCCGCCAGCCCCTTACTCTGTATTACTATTATTACTGTTAAGCAGGCCTTTGGTAATCACGAATTACTAGTCGATTACAATACTAAACCCATAGGGGCGGGTTTGGGTCGTGACACACTACTACTACCATTGTCTCTTCTCCATCACCGCCACTCTATCTCTTCTACCACTACCACAACTTCACCACTAATCTCCTTCGCTACCACCACCACCACCACTACCACCACCATCACCTCTTGTCTACCACCTTTACCACTATTGCCGTTTCCTCTCCTCTACCACAAAAAATTAGTTCCGGATTTATAGCAACAAAAAAAAATAGGCCACAAGAGAAAAAAAAATTACATTGACCACAAAAAATTAATTTTATTTTAATAAAAAATATTTTTCATTAAAATATTACCCTTACTTCTACCAAATAAAAAAAAATTATTTATTTTTTGCATTAAAATAAAAATGAAACAAATAACTTTTTAATGAAAAATCAAAAATCAAAAAAATCATTAACTAAAAAAAATGAAAAATAAAATAAATAAATAAATTCATTAACTACAAAAATATATATATATATTTTAACAAAAAAAAAAAAAAAGAACTTCTTTTCGTTTTCCTGCAATTTCTATCTCAATTCCCCCCATCATTTCCCCCTATTTTGTTTCTCATGATCTCCCCAATCCCTAACCTAACACTCCCTTTCACTTTATCTCACTCTCCTTTCTCTTTATCTCTTCCGCCTACGTCGTCGCCTCTGGTGCCGCCACCGGCAACCACCACCGCCGACGCCACACCTTCTCCCTCACCGCCTTCTCTTTTCTTCTATTCTCTTCACTGATCTTCACCAGTCATCTGCTTCGTCTTCTCCACTCTCGTCATCGATTCCAAAACCCTAACCCTACCTTCGATCTTCTCCAATCCTTCCACAACGCCAATGAAGATGGCAAAGGGTGGGGCTGAGTAGGAGTATAATGGGAGAGGGAAATGGTGTTCGTACAAGTGAACCACTCTCATCGTATGCTCAATCAACATTTGCGTTGCTCTCTATGTTCTTCGCTCTTTGTACACTTCGCTTTACATCTATTCTTATAACTATTCACAAAACAGTAAGTGTTCTTCCAGCTCCATACACTTAGTTTTTATTTGGATTTCTCCAACCCATTTCCTAATTGGGGCTTTTTCATATACCCAATTCCCCATTTTATTATTATTATTTTTTTTTTCTAAAAGGAGGTCTTGTATATAGTTGTCAAGTACACCCCACATCAAATTAGGAAAATGGAAGATTCAATTCGAATACGAAAAACATCTGAACCTGTAGAGCTAATTAAATTGGTAAGACCCATTTTAGGTTTTAGTGAATCTGTGTACCATGTTTTACAATTTTTTTGATAAGTTTAATTACAGGTTGTTTTGATTTCTGCCTCCCTTCCTAATGAAATTTTGGAGATGACGAGCAAATTTATGACAGATCCTGTTAGGATTCTTGTGAAATGTGATGAGTTGACTCTTGAGGTAACTAATTGTTTTGCTCTTATATCAGCTACCTTTGAGAAACAATTTAAAATTTTCTTTGTTGTCCGTCTTATATTGCAATTTAACTATATTATCCCAAATGACAGGGAATCAAGCAATTCTTCATTGCAATAGAAAGGGAGGAGTGGAAATTTGATACTTTTTATGATCTTTATGATACCCTTACTGTCACTCAGGCTATTATTTTCTACAACACAAAAAGGAAGGTAATATTTCAGTTGTTTTTTTCTTAATATTGAAAGCCATTTGGCTTCATTGCTTCTATTTTGTATGAAATGGGCCCACTTCGCATAATTTGTTATGGTTGCTAGACAGCTCAATATTAATATAAAACTAAATGTAATGCTATTATGAATGTATGTATAATTGAATGAGAATTCTTTATCTCCATATTCATTTTTGTAGTTGGAATTGTTTGCTTATTAAATACCTGAGTAATATTACCAATCTGTTGCTTCTATAGTGTAGCCAAACACATATTAAACATATGATTTTTTTGGCGGACTTTGCTCAATATTTTTGGTGCACTTGATGATTCAATGCCTTCAAATTATAAGGCCCAACATTTCTAAGTATTTGACGAATTTTTATCCATTGGATGATTGATCCTTCATTGTGTTGTATACACAAGGAACCAAAATTTTGAAATTCAAGTAACTATGACTTTTCCCAAAGTTGGCCAAAATATGTTTCCATATACAAGGAACCAATTCTGTTCATTCTTTGCCTGTATTGTGATGTTAGTGTTAATTCATATTAGAGTTGATGCCAACAACGACAATGCTGTTAGTGTTTCTCTTTTATTTCAGGTGTCTCTGGTACCAGTCTTCTACATGTTGTCAGTTTGATAGCTTATAATGTGTTCTACACTAGTGTCCCTGTTTTAGTCAGTCTCGTGGACAAAGATCTTAGTGAAGGAACTGTGATGCAGCACCTACAGATTTTATATTACTGCCAAGCAGAGAGGTTAGGATTTTTCTGCACTTTATCCACATGATTCTTTTTCTCACATGATTACAACGAAAGAGATCATATAATTTGATTTCACTTATAGGAAATATTGCATTTCTTGGAACTTGGGAACTGGGTTCTTACTGTCTGTTGCTCAGATTCTTGCTGTTGTCATTAAACTAAATTTGGATCATTCTAGAAACAGGCTTCTTAATCCTCGCACATTTGCTGGATGGTTTGGGCGGTCTCAGTTCCATGTGAGTGCTGTTCATTTCTTCGTGTTTCATTAATCTATTTCTATTGCTGTGTGAATTTCCCTTTTGAAGTTAAAAACATGTTAAACTGATTGAAACTCATCAAAATCAATCATTTTTTGTAATACGCATGTTATAGCTTAAGTTGTAATAAATCTCAAGCTTCCATAATAGGGTTGGATTCCTGGAATAAGTGATGTTATATCGAAATCTTAGTTGCTCGAAGTGGGAATGGAGGTACATAGAAGAGTCTAAGGTTGAGAGTACATATGGAAGTGTTTACATAAATTCATATAAAATATTATGTTGTAAGTCTATTTTTTTTGGTGCATAGTTGTAATGTATATATTAAATATGAATAAATAACAGAGTTTGGTGTCAAGTGCACATTCTTTTTGTTTAACTATCAACAACTATTTTGTTAATATGAATTACAAGAATAAGTTTGAGCTAATTTTTTCTCTATAATCTGATGGTTGTTGTAGATTTTCTTTTGCTTGGTAGCTTTTGTTTAAATATATTAGATATGAATCGAGTTCCCAGTTTAGGAGTTAGAGTCAGATTTCACTCTAGACAAACTAATTTCTTAAGAAACTTAGAATTCGAGGTGTTAACGTCCAAAAATTACCAAACAGTGTCAGAATAGCACGAAACTTGGAGAGACTTGTGGGAGAAGACGGGACGCGAATCAGGTTCCCGGTTTGGGAGTTAGAGCCGGATTTCACTCTAGGCAAATTAGTTCCTTAAGAAACTTAGAATTCGAGGTGTTGACGCCCCAAAATACCAAACGGCATCGAATTAGCACGAAACTTGGCACACACGACTGCCTAGGCATGAGAGACTTGTGGAAGAAGACGGGACTCGAATCAGGTTCCCAGTTTGAGAGTTAGGGCCGGATTTCACTATAGGCAAACTAGTTTCTTAAGAAACTTAGAATTTGAGGTGTTAACGCCCCAAAATCACCAAACGATGTCGAAGTAGCACGAAACTTGGCACATATGACCGCCTAGGCACGAGAGACTTGTGGGAGAAGACGGGATTCAAATCAGGTTCCCAGTTTGGGAGTTAGAGCCAGATTTCATTCTTAAGAAACAAACTAGTTTCTTAAGAAACTTAGAATTTGAGGTGTTAATCCCCCAAAATCACCAAACGGCGTCGGAGTAGCACGAAACTTGGCACACATGACTGCCTAGGCATGAGAGACTTGTGGGAGAAGACGGGACTCGAATCGGGTTCCCAATTTGGGAGTTAGGGCCGGATTTCACTCTAGGCAAACTAGTTTCTTAGGAAACTTAGAATTCGATGTGTTAACGCCCCAAAATCACCAAACGGCATCGGAGTAGCACGAAACTTGGTACACACGACTGCCTAGGCACAAGAGACTTGTGGAAGAAGACAAGACTCGAATCGGGTTCTCGGTTTGGGAGTTAGAGCCGGATTTCGGTCTAGGCAAAATTATTTACTTAATTATCTTTGTAATTGTATAGTAGTTAATTTTTTTATGTTTTTTTGTAATTAACATATTAACACGTAATTATGTTGTCATTAATTATATTTATTTTTTGTTTTTATATATTTCCCGAGTAGGAGTTTGCTTCTTGTGAAATGCATGTCTGTGAAGAATGCAACTAATTTTTGTTTTTGTTACCCACGGAGAATGATGAGCAAAACTCGTAATTTTGGTTTATGTTATTTTGAATTATGAATAACATTATGTATTTAAACATTATATATGTATTATGGAACATTATGTAGTAGGGTAATTTTGTTGATGTGTAGTTATGAATGCAAGAATATTTTTATTATGGAGAAATTATTTTTTCTATACAGGAATTTTCATATTATTATGCAATTATTGGTTTCTTTTTCAATTATTTTTCATTTAATACAGGTAATTTTAATATTTTTAATAATTTTATTGTAGGTTTTTTTTTTTTTTTTTGGGTGACGGCACCATACCGTCACAAAAAACAGGTAATTTTAATATTTTTAATAATTATATTGCATTTTTTTTTTTGGTGCGACGGCACCATACCGTCGCAAAAAATATTAAAACCATTGGTGACAGTGGGCATCCCGTTGCAAAAAAACAAAACCATTCGCGATGGTATTTTTTGCCGCTTCAAATAAAACTTTTAGCAACGGTGAAACGGTGCTACCGCAAAAGGTCTGACTTTTTTACATATTATATGCGACAATAAATTGCAGTCACAAAAGGTAACAATTGCCGTTGCTTAAAAAAGGCGATGGCAAAAAGTTTTTGCAAAGCCCTCTGTTGTTACCTCCCATTTGTCATCGCTAAAACTTTTTTGAGACGGCATTAAGAGTATTAGCGACAGCACCGTGCCATCGCAAAAAATTGAATTTTTTGTAGTGATCTCAGAATTCTAAAATTAATAACTGGGCAAACCTCTAGTGCTTATATACTTGGGGTTTTTTTTTTAAGGTCCCTAGTATTAACATTTTATAGCATAAAGGACACCAAATATTTTCATAATGTCTAAGATTCCTTAGGTTGGTCTAGAGAAAATTGGTCCAGAAAAAATTGATTCAGAGAAATTTCATCCAAAGAAATTCTGAATTTCTCTGGATTCAACCCAGAGAAAATTTAAATTTCTCTAGAAATTGTGAATATATATATAACTATGATTGCCAAGGTGTGAAACATTAGAATTGCTCTAAAGCAAAGTGACCATTCATTGACCAGTGGCCATGTGTTTAGCAGTATCACAATCATACTCCCAGCAAAACTAATAGTATTGAACACCAAGAAATAGAAGATTTTTGGTAATCGATGAGAAGCCGATATAAGATCTTTAAAGCTTATTGCTGCCAACTCAATACCACGGTTTTCCCGTGGATAAATATTTGTCAAATTGAACAGACATGAGTAGGTAGCCCCGGCTAAGAAGATGAAGACGACCAACAACACAGATTTGGTCATTGAGGAGAGAGATAAGACCATCATTTCTATCAAACTTATATCAATAACTTGCCTTGAAAGAAACCGGTCAAAATTGAATCCAGAGAATTTTGAATTTTCTCTGGGTTAAATCCAAAGAAAATTCAAATTTCTCTAGACAATCATACTCCCGGCAAACTGAACAGACATGTGTAGGTAGCCCCAGCTAAGAAGATGAAGATGGCCAACAACACAGATTTGGTCATTGAAGAGAGAAATAAGACCATCATTTCTTTGAACTTGGGTGATTTTGGGATTGGAGGTGGTGGTGGTTGGGGATGATGATGTGTTTGGATTTCAAAACTTTGTAGTGCATATCCTTTTGTGGCTCCAGCTTGAAGAAGTAGTTGACTAATATCATTGTCAATACTATCAGAGAAATTTTGGTTAAGGAGGTCTAAGGCTGTGAAACCTTTTTTGCAGGTGATGGTCTTGTCCTCCGCCGACTTCTTCTTGCAGATCATGCAAATGGCGTCTCTGTCGCAGGGGAGGTTGCTAGAGTGCGCCATTGGAGAAGGAAAGGCAGGCCGGGTCGCAGATCCGGGCGGCGCGGAGGTCTGCGACGGTAGCAGAGCGGAGGGAGGAGTCGGAGGAGAAGGTGTTGAGGAAGAAGCTCAAATCGCAGAGCTGTTACAGTATTTTAGAAACAGAGTGATGATGATTACGTTTCCGATCACGCCACCGATTCAAGCTCAGGACAACGTGGATAGAGAGGGGATGGGGTGAGGGACCTTAGACTACAAAAGAACAGATTGTGAACCTAATCCATTACTAAAAGTTGGATACGGATTTTAGACCGATTTTCCCTATATACTTATCTTTCTTTCATCAAAACTAATCCAAACATGACTTTAATTAATTTTAACCTTGTGAAATCTTGTATTTTTGATGTGTTAAATATTTTAACAAGAGGTATTAATGATTTATTATAATAGTTTTGTGGTGAGATTTTTATATTAGAATCTAACTTATTTCTTATATTTATTTTATTTCCACCACATTATTATTCATCTATTTTTGAAAATAAAATTATTTTTTCCATCTTCCATTCTTTCTTCCTTACAAAGAAAAATATATATTTGTCTTGATTAATTGACCATGCCATTGTTGGATTTATTTTCTAGTGTGGCCCAATAGCCAACATATTTTTACATGTTTTATTTTATTTGGACTCCACAATTAGATAAATCCAATATTATATATAAAGTTCAGTAATTAGAATTTTAATATAATCACTCTTCTAAGATAAGAACGAAACCTTGATGGATTAGAAATTCTTCTGATAGAGTTTATTTGGCCCTCTTCTCTTCTCTATATAAGGATGGGTGACTCCCCTTTCATATCGTGAGTATTTTTTCATCACTTTAAGTTTTATAGTCATCCTAATTAAGAGAGACAGAGAGAAGAAGGTGAGCCAAGAATTCAAGGTTCAACTATTAGGGGTATTTTCTCAACTTCTCTAATTCAATGGCTGACAAAGGTATGTTCGTTTTATTCTTGAGTTGTATTGAATTCAAGATCCTATTAAGTTTAATTCCGCATTATTATTATGGTTACATGTATTATTAATACTTGCATGTGGCATCAGAGCTTTAGTTTTGTGAATCAATATACCTTGGAATAATAATATATTTATGATACTGTTATTAATAAACGGTACCTTTGTTTTATTAAAAGTATTGACTTTAAAATATTATCTCAATTTGTTGATCAAACGTATAATATACCTTTTTTTTAATTTTGTTATGCTGATTGATTTTGTCAAGCTGATAACATGTCCTATGCCCAAAATATATATATATTTTATTCTTGTCATACTTGTATCTATTAATTTTCTTGCATGTTTGCGTCAGAATGTTTATACGCAACCTACTACTATTTAGTTAGTCATGTTATGGTACATATTTACGTATATATATATATATATATATTTATATATTGTATATCTATAAATGTGCGCATACACACATGCATGTAGTGTAGTTGTCTGGGTGTTTGTACGTGTAGTTTTTGATATCATGATATAATTTTATGACATTGAATATTAAATATTAAAGTGGTTAATTCATATTAGGTGTAATTCTTATTAACCATTATATGAGATATTCATGATTGTTATATTACATGATTTTGATATATAAATATTCATGTTTGTCCAGAGTTATTATTATTATTATTATTATATTGGTAATTGCAATCACATAAAAGAAATTTTAGAAATCATAAAATAGTGATTTCATTAAAATTGTGATTGAATTAATGATAATTAAATAACTTAAAATTAATGAATAGAGAATATTGTTGGTTAGTTCCGTATTCATAGGGTTTACTAATTTAGTAGCTGCCAAAGTGGCCTAGATTTGTAAAACTTATGAATATAGAACTATATAAAAGAATTGTTAAAAGGATAACATTAAGGTCGATAATATTCTCAATTGCAGTTATAATTAGGAGATTGAGACTAGCCCAAAGGAGAGTCACTTTCAAATAATTATAAACTCGGTAGGATAATGTAACTTATGTAATTTGACAGATTAGAATTGAATACCCAAAGGTAACATGACTAGCTGGAAAATTGCATAAATTACTTTAGACCTACATAAGTGATTCTTGACGAGTGGACAATAGATACACCTAAGTTTTGCCCAAAGGAAAGACTTATGTGATATCAATAGTTCATCATAGTTCTCAAAGTTTTAAGATGTATATTGTTCTATCTTATTTCAGTGATAGTTCCCACCTCATTGCACTCTCTTGCATTGGGCGTCCCTCTACTTACTGGCTCAAATTTTTTGGAATGGTATGAACATGTTCAGTTTACACTGGGTGTGTTGGACCTCGATATGGCATTGCTTGAAGATAAACCTTCAGACATTAATGAATATAGTACTGCAGAACAAGTTGCCCTTTCTGAATCTTGGAAAAGGTCCAATAGACTCAGTTTGATGTTCATGAAGATGACCATTGCAAATAACATCAAGACCTCCTTACCTTAAACTGTTAATGCATTAGAATACTTAAAGGCTGTTGAAGATCGATTTAGATCTGTTGACAAGTCACTTGCTGGCACTATTATGGTTGAATTAACAACAATGAAATATAATGGCCACTGAGGAGTTTAGGATCACATCCTCAATATGGCGACAAAGTTGCAAAACTTAAAACTTTAGGGATACAGGTTGATGAAACTTTCCTCGTTCAGTTTATTCTCAAATCACTTCCATCACAGTTCGGTGCATTCAAAATTCACTATAACACCAATAAAGATAAGTGGAGTTTGAATGAGCTGACTAATATGTGTGTACAGGAGGAAGTGAGGTTGAGGGAGGAAGGACGTCAAACTGCATTGGCTGTAACTAATGGAGCTATAAAGAAAAAGATAGGTAAGTTTGTAAAATCAAAGAAAAATCCATCGAAGAAAAAGAATAAACCTGGGGAAGAAAATCAAGCTCAGAATGGTTTCACTGTCAAGTGCTACTTTTGTGGTAAGAAGGGACATGTAAAAAAAGACTGCAGCAAGCGAAAGGTTTGGTTCGAAAAGAAATGTAAGAAATTTTCTTTTGTTTGTTATGAATCAAATCTTGCTGAAGTATCTTCTAATACTTGGTGGATTGACTCTGAAGCCACGATCCACATTACAAATGACATGCAGGGATAGCTCTTAACCAAGAAACCGAAGGAAAGTGAAAGATTTGTCTATATGGGGAACCGTCTCAAAGCTGAAGTCGTAGTTGTAGGAACCTACCGACTGATCTTAGAGACGGGTTCATCAGATGGATCTAGAAGACACTTTTTATGTTTCTTCAATTTCTAGGAATTTAGTTTCGTTATCCAAATTAGATGGTGTTGGATATTCAGTTTTATTTAGTTGTGGAAAACTCAATTTA